>BJCO01464543.1:0-10139 GCA_018326465.1 Flaveria floridana | reverse complement strand
TCAAATAATATTATTGAACAAAATATTCTAATAAGTTGTTCCCTCTCATATGCAACTTATTTAGAAAACCCATTTTCTAAATTGGTGTAAATATTTAATTGCATGATCATATCATCAATTAAATATTAATTGGTGTTTGCTAAGCTTGTTATTAGGTATAACCCGACTTGGATCATAACATACTAACCGCATCAATATTCTATGTGTCTTGGGCACATAGAATCGTACATCCTTGTCTTGACGAACTTTGTCTTGAGGAGCTGAGGATGAGGCTCCCTGATCTTGGTTCCTTTTTGTTCTTCTCTCCTTAGCAGATTGCTGAGAAGTTGGAGCTTTGCCTTCACCCTCAGGTTGATCTTCATCTTTATTGTCATCCTTGTCCTTCTCCTCATCCGTCTCATTTACATTAAACTCATCTTCCTCATCATCAGACTCATCATCATCATCATCATCATCATCATCATCATCATCATCATCATCATCATCATCATCAGACTCATCATCACTAGAGTCGTCATCATCATCATCTTCATCACCTTTGATACTTCAAAGGATCATCCTTCCTTCCTTTTAGTCTCAGCATAATCTTCTTGTTCTTCTTCTCTAAATCCTCAATCTTCTTAGTGGATGCTAGAAGCAGCTGATTCTGAGTCTGAAGAGCCTTATGTGCTCGAACCAAGGCACACTCATGAGCATCGTTTCTCTCAGTCAGCTTGGCGATCTGCTGTCCTTGTGCTGCATTAACTACCATCAGTTGGTTGATCTGGGTGGACTTGAGATCATCCACAGGTAACAGCTTAAGTACCAACCTGTTAAGGCTAACCAGCTGTTCCTCCAGACCAACTGTGGGTAATGGGGAACTGTGAAGTGGGGGTACTTCATAGGTTGAGGTGTCGGCTTATGAGGTGGATGGGTTGGTTGTAGAGGTTGTGTAAATAGGTCTGGGAATGGGTATGGTTTAAGGGATATTGGTTGAGGTTCTTTTTGGGTGAGGTTGGTATACTTTGTGTTGTGGTTAGTAGGATGGTGGTAGTAGGTGGTACTGTGGTAGTAGCACTGGATGTAGCTAGAGAGGTGTGTGAGGGCAAGGAAGAGCTCATCAGTACTAGTCTCTGGCGCTTTCCCTTTTTATGGGAAGGCCTGGCCATTCTGTTCAGTCTGGAGCCAGAGGGAGTCACAGGTTCCTTTCCCTTTAAGGTAGGCTGATCGGGTGTGTAGGATGAATCAGCCTCCTCTGTATCCATCCCAGCTGCTTTCCTCTGTCGCACACCCACCGTCTGTTTACCTTTGTCAGTGGCGGCCCATTTACCTCCTACCTGCCTAACTAGAGGCTCCTACTCTGAGTCTCCTTCCTCATCTCCCAAATTAAAGTTCCCAATGTTCTCAATGATGGGGATGTCTTAGTTTATGGCACCCTGCTCAGACCCTCCAGCAGCAGATGGTCCACCCTGCTGAGTAAGTGGATCTGCAGTGAATGTCTCAGAAGGTCGGGATTGGTATGATGCTTCACCACCACCCCCTTGACCTTCATCATGGTCATAATCATCATCATCATCAACATCATCCTGATAGTCATCAGTAATTACTACGTTCTTAACATCAGAGTCACTGTCCTCATGATGCCATCTCTTTCCCTTTGGGGCAACATAGTCTGCCCTCGCCAAATGTCCAAATAATCTTCAAACTGGGGGCTTCAATGGTTTTCCCCTGTAGACTTTCATCCTTCCCAGTTTCGTGCCGTCCATCACCTCGAGAATGATCTCGTCATCTTTGTGCTTTGGCAAGTTGGGAAGCTTCTCATCAATAATCATCTGGAGGAATCTTGGATACATGCAGAAGCTTTCTTTCCCTTACATCTCGATGTTCTCCCTCAAGTAGTTGAAGAACATCCTGGAGAAGCTGAACGGATGGGTCAGAACTAGAGCCACGAATGCATTCTGGATCTGATCACTGAGCTCATCGAATCCGCCTCGATGTGAAGCAATGCACTTGATAATCACGTGAGCTAAGTACTTGAAGGGTGGGCACATATTTCTCTTGTTTAGTACACCGACATTGATGTCACCGGCGTACTTAATCCTCAGAAAGCTCCCACGCAAAACTAGGGGATGTAGTTTTGTCGGATGATCCCTATCGTTTCCCAAGCCCAATACCCTACGTAAATCGTCTTCACCAATATCAATGGCCTCCCTGAAAATCGACTCCGGATTCAATAGGGCTCAATAGAGCGGTCTACCATAGCATTCTCCCAGAATGCTTGCTGTAGGGATCTATATGGTGTGCATGGCGTAGAGATGGCTCTGTGAATCCTGGATCGCTTTAGGAACTTAATGATTCCTACGAACTTGGTGGCGTTCCTTGACGTTGTGCTCAGATAAGCAAAAATATTATGCTTGGTGCTTATTGTCCAACACTCTGCCATTTCACTACAACACATAAGACAAACACCCATTCAACACGTTAGATCAGTTTAACACATAAGGTGACTTGACTTTGAAACTGGTTATATGCAGTTGGTTCAATCTTACGATTGGATTATACAAATGAACTCAGTTGTACGATTGAGCATATGACTGTGCTTAATCGCATATTTTGACATCCGATTGATCTATTCGTATGACTAAAGTACCGATTGGTTCACGCGTGCGATTGAACCATGCGAATGGTTCAGTCATACGATTAAAGTTCATCCTGATGTCCAGTCGCATACTGACGGTTTGAGTCCAAGAATTTTTGATTTTGGTCAGATAGTTATCAAACCGCGTGTTTTAAGTGTATTTAGATACGTCTATTCCTGACAAAGCTCTAGGTATAGTTTAATTTTACTTAGATACTCATTTTGTGGTTGTTTTGATGGATCCATTCTCGGTTTTATAAATTTCACACAAATTTGGGTAAGAACCGATTATACACTCAATGTAGCGTGATTTTATCATCAAACTACTTGTAATCAAGCGGTGAAAAGTTAGTGAAGGCGCAACAACTCTAGATCACACAGAAAGTTTGAAAAAGGTGTCACTCTTTTGCCGGTCTTTTCAGAGATTTTAAAACAGGTGAATGGGTTGAGACCGACTGAGCCTCTATTTATACCCTTAGGGATTTCAGTCGTGCGACTAAACCTAATTGTATGTTCCATTCGTGCGACCGGTTCATAGTCATACTTCCAATCGTGCGATTGGGTGTTGCTTTTGATCCAGTCGTGAGATTGGCCTATACTCCTGATCCAATCGTGTGAATGGCCATACTCATAGTTCAATTGTACGACTGGGCCATACTCATGGTTCAGTCGTGCGACTGGGCCATACTCATGAGTTTGACTTAGTCAGGCTCAGTTTTACATGTAGTTACTACAAATGTAACGTTCTTGTCTATCGATCATCTCAGACATGATCTTTTTATCCTTTGATCACCTCAGACGTGATCCTTTTTATCCTTTGATCACCTCAGACGTGATCCCATTTTATCTTTCAGAAACACGCTTTTCACAGTTAAGATTCGGTTCAATTTTTATGACTTTCACAGAGGTTGATCTTGTTACATAGTCCGACATTGACACATTGCACACATAAATAGAACTAGAAAAGATACTTGAAATAAAACTGAAATAAGACATATTTTTGTGATTTTTTTGAGGAGGGTTGAAGTTATTTTAACATCCCTTGAACGATTTCTCCCCCTGACCAGAACAGCTTAAGGCATTTACTTCATTTCAAGAAAGATTCATATGGAATCATACAGGTAAAAACTCAATTATTTAGAACCTTTTATAGATATATCTATGGCAGAAAACATTTTATGTACAATTCACAGAATCTCTTTCATTTAAGAGGCAACAACACTAACAAGAAATCATGCTAGAACAGTTATGTAGCACACTTTGATTTTGAACATCAAGAGATGTAGCCACGACAATTGTCAGTATGTTTGTCCACTTAAATTCACACATAAATTTTTGACATACATCAGTGATTTTTAGGTGACTTAGATCTACAAGTATTTGTGGATTCCACTGGTATATAGTAATCAATCTTCCTCTAGAGATTTTTGAGCGGTCTTGTGGTCAAGAAGAGACTGTTCTAAGAGCTTTTAAAGAGATGTAAAGCCTCAGGTCAGTGCCATCGTATAGCAGAGAGGCGTAAACAACAATGAATTATTAGAACATATAGGTTATGTCGGGCCTCAGGTCAGTGCCATCGTACAACAGAGAGGCGCAAGACCTATCGTCTTATTAGAGCAATACGATTTGTTATTTAATGCAGCAATGATATTTGTCATCAACTTGATTTAATTTAGATCTTATTTTGATGCTTTATGACATCTGTCATATGCATTGCTCTGTTTTGCGCCGTTTGCACACATTTATGGCTTTCATTTGCTCCTCACCCCTTATTGGAACTTGATTGATTGTGCGGACCAGGGATACAATGGGAACCCACAACTTGTTGATTGATTTACTTTATGTGAGTCACCAATGATGACTACTAGTCTATTGTGTTGAATCTACCGACATATTTGATAATGGACTAGCAACCCCCTAGATCTACTTTCTCCATGTAACCATGGTAACAGACTAGCTTACTATCATTTTTCAACTCATTTGGCGTTGACATCTCAAATTTATCACATTCTGTGATTTTATATTTATCATAAAAATGTAGAAAGGAAAATCTTTTTAGTGTCCCAAATAATTCGATGTCTGTATACAATCATTTTCCATAACATTGAATTATTTTCTTAGAGTTGTTGTCGTTGCCTATCATCTTACCTGCCCTTTTCTCCCCTCCTTTTTTTTTACAGAAGTTCTCCCCCTAAAATATTAAAATAGAAAAGCTTTTAGTGATTTTAATGTTTTCAGATGCGAGCAAATAAAATAAAATAAAATAAAAGAAAAGAAAAGAAAAGAAATAAAATAAAAATTTTGAAAAAGACTGAAGACACTATGTCGGACTACTAACTTCATTCCTTAGGAATCACATCTTCTTTCTTTTTGACGCCGTTAACCTCTAATAGATAATAAAATCTTGGTTTGTCAAATGGTTTTGTATAGAGGTCGGCGCGCTGAAAATCCGTGTTAATTTTAATCACATCGATTAAATGTTTTCAAAACAGTCACGTATGAAGTGATACTTTATTCCGATATGTTTATTTTTAGGATGTTGTACCAGATTTTTAGTGACAGCTATGACAGCAGAATTATCAATAAAAATAGGAGTGTTAGTAAATTACAAACCATAGTCCCGTATTTGTTGTTGAATCCAAATGATTTGAGAACAGTAGCTTGCAGCAGCAACATATTCAGCCTCACATGTTGACAGAGCAACCGAAGTCTGCTTCTTGCATTGCCATGTAACTAACGCCTTCCAATGAATTGACACCCCGTATATGTTGACTGATAGTTCATCTTATAGCCTCCATAACCCGAGTCACTATATGCAGTAAGTTTAAAGTCATCATCATGAGGATACCACAACCCACGTGTAGGTGTACCCTTCAAATAACAAAAAATTTGTTTCATTCTAATTAGATGATTTACTTTTGGTTTTGACTGATATCTTGAGTAAAGAAACGTGGCGTATATGATATCAGGATGAGAGGTCGTGAGATACATGAGAGATCCAATCATCCTACGATACATGGTGGCGTCCACCAATTCCCCATTTTCATTAGGTGCCACATCGTGGTTCGTGGCAAGGTGTACCGATAACAGTGACATTTTCCATGTCATGTCAAACCGACTTAGAATATCTCCAACATACTTAGTCTGATGCAAAAAGATGTCAGCAGGTGTCTGATCCACCTGTAATCCCAGAAAAAACTTCATTTCTCCCATTGCACTCATTTCAAATTCGGTTTTCATCACTGCTTCAAATTCTTTGCATAAATCTTCGATTCTGGAACCGAAGATTATGTCGTCCACGTATATCTGAACCATCAGCAAATCACCATCCTTTTCTTATATGAACAACGTGCAGTCAATTACTCCCCTTCGAAAACTGTGTTTCAATAGATGTGTGGAGAGTTTTTCATACCATGCTCGCGGAGCTTGATGTAAGCCATACAAAGCTTTGTTTAATTTATATACCCTGTCTTGATGATAAGGATCTTCAAATCCCTCGGGTTGACTGACGTATACTGATTCACAGATATCACCATGAAGAAAAGTACTTTTCACATCCAGCTCGTAGACCTTGATCTTCATGTAGGATGCATAAGCTAGGAAGATCCTGATTGCTTCCATCCTAGCCACTGGTGCAAAAAATTCATTGTAGTCCACACCTTCGACTTGTCTAAATACTTGAACCACTAATCGTGCTTTGTTTCTGATAATGACTCCTTGGTCATCTTTCTTGCACCAAAGAACCCATTTCATTCCAATAACCTTGGCCCCATTCGACTTGTCCACTAGCATCCAAACGCCTAGCTTCTTAAACTGTAGAAGTTCTTCTTGCATCACATTAACCCATGCCTCATCTTTCAATGCATCACTTACATACTTGGGATCAACTTGAGAAATAAAACATTTGTATGTCCCATCATGCACATATCCCTTTTCCATCACTGCTGCATAGTCAGCAGTGTATAGTTGATTTCTTGTCTGCACCCCGGAGAGAAGATCCCCGATGATGTTTTCCTGGGGATGATTTATACTAATCTTGGTCACAGGTGTTGTGGAAACAACCACTTCATTTTCCAAGTTTGTGATCACTGGTGCACTATCTGTGACTGTTTGTTGTCTTGCATAGGTGGATTCAGCCGAATCATTTTCAACTATAGCCGTACTATCACTTGGGCTGCCGTGCTCTACATTTGTAGCTTCCTCATCGTCTGAGCAGTGATAACTTACTTCGAGATCTGTCCCTAAGGACCTCGAAGTACCATTAACTGGAGCTGTAGTGCTGGAGTTTAAATTTGGAGTATTCAGAACGTCATATATTATTTGAGTAGTGATGTCATCGTCAGAATATTCAGGCGAAAGATTGAATGATTTGAAGAATCCATCATAATCAAAGAATGATGATGGACCTTTCCCAGCCAGGGGGTGGTGTATCCTTGAACGTATACATTGCACCACACTACAACTTGACATGTCAAGTTGTTGTAAACCCGTTTGTCAGGAATATTGTATCCAAGAAAAATGCCTTCATCTGCCTCTTCATTAAACTTTCCAGTCTGAGTTTTCTTCAGCAACGTGCAAGGAGCACCAAACGGTTCGAGATACTCCAGATTTGGTTTACGTTTCTGAAGCAACTCATAGCAGGTTTTTCCATGATGCTTGACTACCAAAACTTGATTGAGAGTGTAGCACGCATTTGCAACCGCTTCATTCCAGAATTGAACAGGCAGTTTCGAATCTGCCAACATAGTCCTCGTAGTTTCAATCAATCTTCGATTTTTGCATTCAGCGAATCCGTTCATCTGTGGAGTATAAGCAGAAGAGAATTGATGTACAATCCCTTTCTCTCTGCAAAATGCATTCATCCATTGATTCTTGAATTTTGTTCCATTGTCTGAATGAATTTCCCTCACTTTCAACTTGTAAAGAGACTCTAGTATAGTGACTAATACCTCGAATGATTCAAATGTCTTTGATTTTGACTGAAGAAACATGACCCATGAAAATCTTGAATAATCATCTGTGACCACAAAATAGTACAAGTCTCCAGCTATGCTTTAGGTAGTGACAGAACCAAATAGGTCCATTTACAGGAGCTCTAGAGGCATCTTAGTTGAATGAACTTTCTTTGATTTGTGAGATTTCTTGGTCTGTTTCCCTTTCTTGCATGATATGCAGAAATCTGGAAGCTAAAATTTTTTAACTGTAACTCTTTCAACCAGATTATTTTTAACCAAGTGATTCATCTTCCGTGGATTGATACGTCCCATTCTCATGTGCCAAGAGATGGAATCTTTCTCTATGGCTTTTGACAAGAAACAGTATGCAGCTGACTCAGTGGTAGAAGCTCTTGACATGTCCATGACATATCGATCATTATATCTTGAAGCTGACATTAAGATTTGCTTCTCAGGGATAACATATTCGTTCATCAGAATGTAGCATTTCTTATCATCGAACATCACTTTAAATCCCTTATTGCAGATTTGAGAAAGGAAAGTAAATTGTTCTCCAGTTGTTAAATGTATTTCACTTTATCAAACTTTACCTTCTTGTTTCCTACTTCACCTTGAGCTATGATGTAGCCTCCTTTATTTCCAGCAAAAGATACATGTCCCCCTTTGATTTGCTTGACATTGAAAAGGAGAGTGAAATTCCCGGTCATATGCCTGGATGCCCCACTATCAATAGTCCAGGTGTTAGTGATAGCGCTGTAATGGATAACTTGTAGAAAAACAGAAATGATTAGTTTATATGTGGGACCCAAGCCTTTACAGGCTTGGGTTTCCCAGAGGCATCACATATAACAAACTCTACCCATTGTCCCTTTGAAGTTGGAGAGACAATATGCTTCATATTATCCTCACTCTCAGACACACCTGACGATTTGGCTTTCCACAGACCAGTTTTGTGTAAGGATTGTTTGTGATAAACACACGATTGGTTTATTGTTTGAACCCATGGCTTGCTTTCATCAACTTGTTTTACCTTAGTCATCACAGCTTTGCAAGTGGCTTGTTTGTGTTGCCTGTGGTGTTTTGGAGGGGTATTTGATCTTGATTTAGTAAACCTTGGTTTATTATCTTGAAAAAGTTCAACCTTTTGTCTTGATGTCTGATAGTAGGGACAATTTGGAGATATATGTCCTCGTTCTCCATATTTAAAACAGGATCTCCATTCTACAGGGCTGGGCGATCTTTTGTGTGGTGGGGAGTATGGTCTTGGATTGGTCTTATTTTTCTCAACCTTAGGTTTCTCACCTTCTTTGACAAACTTAATTTGCTTGACATTTTGATTACAATTGCCTTTCTTTTTGTTGAGATTTTGATGATTTACAATTTTAGACTGAATTGATTCTAAAGTTTTAGGTTTTGAAACAGAAACTTTTGAACCCAACCCAAGAGTAGCATAGTCATCCTCTTCAACCCAATCTTCAATTTTAATCTTATCTTTTATGCCAGATGTAGTTGCTTTCTGGTCAGTCACCGGTGGCACAAGTTTAACTGTGGTATCCAGATCACTGACTAGAGGTGTTGTCACCACATTATCCTTTATTGTGTTATTATTTATAGGTCTACATTTTGTGTTTAAAAGTAGCGCATGAGGTGGTGGCACAACCTGATAACCAATCCCTTCCCCCCTATTTCTTTCTTTAACCAAATTCTTAACAATGTGAGAGAAACTAGCAAGACTATGAAGTTTCTGATTTAAAGACTCAATTTCAACTTGAAGAATTACCTTTTCTTTCTTCGTTTCCTCTATTGTTGTTAGATAGAATTTAATATTATTTGCTTGATTAAAGGCAACAACCTCAGTTTCCCTAATTTGCTTTCCTAACAATTCAATCTTTTCTTTAAAACTGCTCTCATTTTGTTTTAACACCATGTTAGCTTCAGTGCATAATTTTAAATCATTTATAAAACTATCATTGTGATCTAACAGTCTAGCAAATTTTAAATCTATGCTTTCATGAAATTTATCACATTCTACACAGGTATGTTTATTAAAAAGTTCGTCTTTAGATTCTATCTATGATGTGCCGGAGGTGTCAGCCATGAAAGCAACACGAGTTTCCTTGTCAGTTTGAGATTCTATGCTCGCAGCAGCCAGTTCGTCTTCAATAAAGTGTTCAACTGCATCTATAGCTTCCTCGGTGTCTGAATTGGCATTATCAGCTAAGTTATCTCCTTCACTTGCTGAATCATCGTGAAGATCTTCCACCAACGCCACATTAGCTTCACCACCACAGATAAATTGAAATTTCCAGTCCTGTCCTTCATATCCTTGAGCAACTATAGCTTTGGATTCTTGGCTGGGTGAAATCATGTTCTTTTCTTTGTCCTGGCGGTTGTTTAATGTGAAAAGGTTACTGTTTCCAGTCTTCTTTGGTTTCACGCACTCTCATTTGAAGTGTCCCTTTTCACCACAGTTAAAGCATGTGACTTTTGTTTTATTAAACCCAAAGGTTGTGTCTTTAGTAGCAATCAGGTTTTGACCAGTCTTTTTCACAAACTTCTTCGCTCTT
>BJCO01464542.1:0-11071 GCA_018326465.1 Flaveria floridana | reverse complement strand
AACACACCAGGTGAGCATTAACTCATTCCACTGTTAAGCTATCATCTTAATGTATAGGTAAGCATTAACTCATTCAAGAGGTGGTCCTCAATAGTAGGTGGATGATATGGGCTAGACGTAGGAGTGTTAGGAGTACTCACCTCTTCTTGATTAGGGAGGAGAAGAGATACTCATGGTACTCACTGAATCCCATGTGTTTATCATCATAGAATTCTAGGCTGAGGATTAGTTTGCTAAGATCTAATGGCTGGGGATGGTAACTTTCTCCTTAATCATATGAGTGTTGAGACTTAAAATGATGGCCTAAAGCTGGGTATGTGAGCTCATCAGGCAGAGCATGAGGAACCTTAGCACTAATCATGGAAGGATGGGAGCAGTCAGCTCCTCATGAGAAGGGTGAGTATACGAGGGCCTGCTTAATTTGAATAGACTGATCATGGGTTTGTTTAGATTTTGTTTTGCAGGTGATGGTGATTTTAGGGTGTGTGGGTGGTGAAAATGAATAAGGTGTGGGTTCCACATTGGTTGGGATTGCCAAGTTGTCACCTTGAGCATCTTGCTCTAACATTTTAGGGAGAAGGGTTGTTTCTACCCTGGAAAACCACCAATTGGTTTTCCTTATTATTTTAAAGATGTCGGGCTTCATCTGTTCCAACTTTAGAACATTACTTGTTCCCCTCAATTGTAAGCCTAGTTCATAGTTAAGAATGTGTTCGATATATCTAGGGAATATGTAATATTTAATGGAATCTAAGTTAGCAAGTAAATCTGTATATATACAAATTGAGAATACCTAAACTTTATCCCCTAGACCATTCCATGGACTATGTAGGAAAGGTTTTCAGGAACTTGGTCCCATCCTCCATGCTTGTTGGATAAAGAGTGGATGGCCACATGGAGGAAGTATTTTCCGTTGAGAGGATACCTTCCTTTTTCAAAGGTTCTGACTACCTTCATAGCCCATCAGCTAGAATGATCTTTACTACATCCTTGGCGAAGGACAGTTTACCATCTTCATCATCCAGCCTCAGGTGTTAGTTGATGGAGGCTGGAGTGATAAAAACCATCCTCCCCTGCACTGAGGCAGATATTACCTTCTCACCATCCATAATGACCTCTTAGCAAGTCCTCCAAAACTCTAAAATTTGATCTTCATACAATGGAGGGTCAATGGTAAGGGCGATGAGGTAAGATGATTTTTAAAGAAAGCGGTGGATGTCTGAAAAATCAGGGTCTTTCTTAGCGGATAACAGAGCAACCTGATTGTTTTGCCTATGAAGGTGCATGACAAAGGCTGGCTGGTTTTGGGGTTTAGAGAAGGCCATTTTTTGAATCTTTGGGAGGAGAGATGGCAAAACCAACGAGGGTTTATAGAGTGATTTAGGGCTTGACGAGTGCAGATAATGAAGAAGAAAAGTTTTGACTATTAGGAAGCTATTGTTTATTTGTATTAACTCTAACCAGTTTTATCAATTCTTTTAATCAAATGCTTTTGTGAATAGATCAGCATATTGATTATTTGTATTAACTCTAACAAGTTTTATCAATTCTTTTTCAAAATTATCTCTGATCAAATAATACCTAATATTGATATGCTTTGTCTTTGAGAGATGCACTGGATTCTTTGTGATAGAGATAACATTGTTATTGTCTATGTGGATAAGAGTCTCATTGAAGTTGAATCCATAGTCTAGCATTGGAATCTAAATCCAAAGCACTTGAGCAAAACAACTTATAGCAGCAATGTATTTAGCTTCAGTAGTTAATGTACACACACAAGATTGTTTTTTGCATTGCCATAAGACTATCCTTCCACCAAGGAATTCACATCCCCTGATGTACACTTTGTAGTCATATCGCAACCACCATAGTCATTATCTATACATGTATACGAATTGAAGTTGGAAATTATTTGGATACCAAAGTCCTAGCTTGGGAGCTCCTTTGAGGTATATAAGAATCCTCTTGACAGCAACCAGCTGTGACATCTTGGGGTTGGCTTTATATGTTGCACATATGCATGTGGCAAACCTAATATCAGGCCTACTGCTATAAGGTACATAAAAGACCTAACCATATCCCTTTAGAGATATAATTATCAACACACTCCCTCTCAAGGTCAGGCCTTAGGGAGTGGTTTCTGGCTATGGGAGTCTTAGAAACCTTGCACTCGGTTAGATAAAATCAGGTTAGTATGTCTTACACATACTTTGACTGGTTTATGAATATGTCATTTCAACCTGCTTCACTTGTATTCCTAGAAAGAAATTATGTTCCCCCATGGCACTCATTTCAAATCTATTCTTCATTAGCTTCTCAAACTTTTTGTGAGGCTTTGGAAGAGTTGACCTAAATATGATGTCATCTACATAAACTTAAACCAACATCAAGTCATTCCATGTTCCTTTAATGAAGAGGGTGTTGTAAATAGTACCTCGCTTATAACCATGTTATACTAGGTATTGTGACAATGTCTCGTATCACTTCCTTGGAGCTTGATGTATCCCATAAAGAGCTTTGTTAAGCTTGTAGACATATTTAGGATGATCTAGGTCTACAAAGCCAGATGGTTGCTTGACATACAATTCCTTATCTATCACACCATATAAAAATACACACTTGTCATCAAGTTGGTAGACATTAAAATCCTTGAATTCAGCAAAAAAGGAATATCCTAACAGCTTCACGTCTTGCCATAGGAGAAAAAACATATGTGTAGTCAATCCTTTCTTCTTGAGTGTATCCTTGAACAACTAGTCTTTCCTTTTTCTTGATGACAAGTCCTCTATCATCCTTCTTATTCTTAAAACCCCACTTGGTACCTATTGGCATCTTCCCGTGAGGAAGAGGACGTAGCTTCCAAGCCACTTATCTTTTAAATTGAATAAGCTCCTCCTGCATTGCTTCAACCCAGCTTCCATCTTTTAAAGCATCATCAACTTTTTTGGCTCAATTTTGGACAAGAAGCAAGAGTGCAGACAAACATTTTTATCATCAGTTTGTCCTCTTCTTCTAACCTAGTCTTAACATCTAAAATTATGTTTGTGATGGGATGGGACTTGTGGATTCTCAGTTGAAGAATCATTGCAAGCTGGTTTGGCAGATCTAAATTAGTAAAATTTAGATCTGATGATTGAGTATCACCCACCATATCAGCATACTTATCAAGTGTAACTTGATCTAATAAGTGTGACATCATTTATGTTGTCTTTAAAATTCTTGATCACTTTCACTATCTCCATCTCATCCTATATTAGAAACCCTTTTATTTGAGTTTTATGCCTCGGTGCTGGGATTGGTAGGCACCTAAGATATATCAGCTGAAGAGTTTGTCATGTTTATGCTGACAAGGTTTCCACTTGTAGGGTTTGTTACCACTGGAGCTTAAGGGATTCTATCGTTTGGTCTTCTTAACTAAAATCTTAGATCAGAATCTCCATTGGTATGTTGAGCTTCTCAACTTAAGGGTTTCCAGTTGTAGGTTTTGTTACCACACATGATACATTCAATAGACATACTTCTGGGGATATTCTTCTGAGTAGAATGTTAAGCTTGATGTATTTCCACTTCCATCTTCATCTTTATAGATGATGCGGTAGGCTTCTGAGGGTTAAGCTTCCTCTTGGAGTTGGATGGTTCAGGCTGTGCAGCAATGGTGCACATTTGTTCGCCCTTCTTCTCTTAACCAAGATGGTTTGAACTTGAACTAGGACCCTTAGTACTAGAGTCCATAGTTGAGTATTCAGTATTCACCACTTCAAATCTAGCAGAAATAAAGATTTGTTTTTGCTTGTAACTGAAAGTGGGCTTGATCTCTTGGGCTTTCTTTAATTTTCTTTTAGCAGCCCTGATCAGATTCTTCCTTGCTAACTTGGCCATCCTTGGTTCTTTCTCCTCTCTAGGAGTATTGTGACCCTTCTTAGAATAATCCTTCTCGCTCACTCCTGGTTCATCCTTCATTATCTGCTCTTCATCTTCATCCTCTTCTTGGATAGGTCAACGAGGGACAGCTCATGACTAGTTTCATACCTTCGAGATCTTATAGATAGTAATGTGTGTAGAGGACCTATCTCACTTGAACCCAGTCCATACCTATATTGATAACAAATATTTGCATGCAAGGATAAGGATATGTTCTTGAAGGTTTCCTATTCAAGAACGCACTTTTCTGCTTCACTTTGTTGATCACAAGCTCAGCCTGGCATTCAGTTAACTTGTTAATAAGATCTTTGATTTGAGTCCTGTAATTTGTGTGCTCATGCTTAAGAGTTGAAATTGTTTTCTCTAAATTTTCTGTTTCAAGTTTACAGTCATTTTCAGCTCTTTTGAAATTAGCTTTTAAAATATTCAAAGACTCAAAGTCATATCTCACTTCTTGGTCATAGGACCTATACATGTTTACTTTAGCAATGCATTCAGGTGTATAAAGATGTTCTAATACCATGCCTTCTTCATGGTCAGTCATCAGTGCTTGATTTGGAGAAACATCCTCTACCTGATAGCTCCATCCGAATCCTTCCTCTTTAGTTTCGCAAGACACTTACCAGCTTAAATGACAGCTCTTACTAAGGCTGACATGGAAACCAGTACCATAACAAAATCTCCACTGCTCACTCCTGATAACTTTGATAATGAAAGGCATTATCAAGTCTCAAGACAGTAGAATGTTGAGATCTGTTATCTTTGGACCTCACATCCCAAGCACCACTTCAGCTACTGCTAGTAGTGGGATGATTCCAAAACAAGTGGCTGACTATTCTAAGGAAGATTAAAAGAAGATTTATATAAATCAGAAGGCCATGACCGTTCTACAAACTGCTATTTCCAACTCTATATACAAAGGCTTCAAGAAGTGCAAAACTTCAAAGCAGCTCTGGAATGCACTAAAGTTTATGTACCTGGGGTCTGATAAAGCTAAAGAAAAAAATAAGTACCTCATGAAGTAGTAGTTTGAGAATTTCACCTTCAAATCAGGTGAAACTATACCTTAACAATACTTTATGTACGTTGAGATTGTAGATACTCTGATGGATGTTAGAGTTAAGCTTAAGAATAGGGACATTATGAGGAAGTTCATGTTCTCTCTTCCTAGACAATGGACTCAATACTATGTGGCTATTAAGGGAATTGAAACTCTCTCCACCCTTACTCTCAAAGAGTTGTATAGTATCCGTAGTGGTTACCAGATAGAGATGAACATGTAGAACCCATCAAGCAGCTCTTCCAGCAATCAACAGAGTTTAGCCCTCCATGTGGTTGAAAGGGATAGTAGAGAACTACAGCATCATCTTATCTGCTACCCTGACAACTCATAAAAGGGTCCTTTCATCATCTTCCCTGAGACACCAAGGGAGAGCAACATCTAAGGAAGCCCATTCCAAGAGACAAGCTCATCTCAAGCCTTTGTTTCTTCTCATGAAAGTTACGGCTTTCTATTCATTCTTGAAGACTTGGATTGTGTCCATCCAGATAATCTGGAGTATATGGAGATAGTCCAGCAAATGGCTCTTCTTACTCATAGAGCCAAGAGATTCTACAAGAGAACTAGAAGAAAGTTTCCCAGTAATGTAACTAATGGAAAGTTTGGGCTGGAAAAAAGCAAAGTGAAGTGTTACAACTGTAACCAGATTGGACACTTTGCTAGGGAGTGCAAGGCACCAAGGACTAACAGTGGCCAAGCACAATCCATGCCTAACTATACTGATGCAACTCCCATATCTAAGAAGCCAAGCCAACCAAAATAACAAGTTGCTCTTGCTGTTAAAGAGGGAGGCTATGACTGGAGCTTTCATGTAGAGGATGTTTCTCCAAATCAAGCACTGATGGCTGACCATGAAGAAGCCAAAGAATTAGAACATCTATGTACACCTGAATGCTTTGTTAAAGTAAACATGTATAGGTCCTATAACCTGGAAGTAAGATCTAACCTTAAGTCTTTGAATATTTTAAAAACTGATTTCAAAAGAGTTTAAAATAACTATAAATTTAAAATAGGAAATTTAGAGATAAAAAATTTCATCTTTTAAGCATGAGCACACAAATTACAGGAATCAAATCAAATACCTCATTACCAAGTTAATTGTTTATCATGCTGAGCTTGTGATCAGCAAAGCCAGGGCAGAAAAGTGTGTTCTTGAAAAGGAAACCTTCTAGAACATCATATCCTCATCCTAGCATGCAAAGATTTGTTATTAAACATACAGGTAGTGGGTTAAAATAAGATAGCTCCTCTACACACATTACTATCTATAAGATCTCCAAGGTGTGGAACTAGTCAAGATTAGCTACCCCTTATTAACCCCATTCAAGAAGAGGATGAAGATTAAGAGGATATCAAACTCAACCCTCTACTCAGAAGAAGACCCTCAGAAGTATGCATGCTGAATGCATCCTATGTGGTGATACTACTCACTTTGCTAAGGATTGCATCTACAATCCTAAGAGTACCATCCATATGAACAAGAAAAAGATTTCTGAGAGGAAGAAGAAGATAGCTTGGAAGAAAAATCACTTTCCTTCAAAAGTTCTAAGGTGAACAAGCAGAAGATAGGTGACAAACTGCATTCGGAAGAAAATTTGGTCTCAGAAAAAAGGAATGCTTTTGAAGCACTAAACTCTACTGCATTGGATGCAAAAGCTTCCATAGGTACAGTCTCCAAAACTTCTGAAGTAATCCAAAATTTTGAAGGTCAAGTCTTCCATAATTTTGAAGGTCTAATCTTCCAAAGATCGTGTGGAAGTTGAAGGAATGCCATGTGACTAAAGTTTCTTCATCAACAACAGCCAAGGATCCTTAAAGCATTCATATAGAATTAATAACTGTTAACCTATCTTCACTTCATTTTGATGAGCCCAAGACCAGCAAGGCTTAGGTTTCCAAATATAACCAACCATCTCTTTTTCATGTGCAGGAACAGCTAAAGACCAAAAGAAATGTATGGATCATTGATAGTGGTTGTTCAAGGCACATAACAGGCAATGACTCTTTGCATTATAACTTTGAGAAAATTTATGTAGGTCCAGTTGTTTTTTGGAGGAGAATCATGTGATTACATCACAGGAATGGGTAGGGTAACAAATGGTAAGCTCGACATTTAGAAGGTAAACTTTGTCAAAGAGCTTGGATATAATCTCTTGAGTGTATCTCTAACATGCTCTTCATGAAGCGTTAATGCATTGTTCTCAAGACCAGGGTGGTTGTTCCTCTAGAGCATATCCTACTTAGAGCCCCAGGAAAGGGAACATGTACAAGATGGATTTGTAGGAAACATCCCAATCAGGAGAGCTTTCTTGCTTTTTATCTAAAGCCAATAGTCATAAGCCTTTCCTCTAGCATAAAAGAATATGTCATGTAAAATTTAAGAACATGAATAAATTAATTAAAGATTGGTAACTGGAATGCCAAAAAAATAGTTTACAAGTGATGACAATTATGTTACATGTCTAAAAGGAAAGCAACACAAAGTGTCTCACAAGCCAAAGGAAAAAAACTCAATCACTACTCCCCTACACTTATTACATATGAATCTCTTTGGCTCCATAAGTGTAATGATTCTAAGAACAACTTCATATTGCCTCGTGATCACAGATGACTTCATAAGATATACTTGGGTCTTATTTCTTAGAACTAAGGATGAGATGCCTAAAATCTTGAATAACTTCATTCTGAAAATTGAGAATCGATGTGATCATAGGTCAAGATCATAAGATGTGATCAAGGAACTAAACTAAAGAACCAAATACTTGATACATCTTGTGATGAAAAGGTTATTACAATACAATATAGTGCTTCTAAAACTCCTTAATAGAATGGTGTTGCTGAAAGGATAAATATGACATTTATTAAGGCTGCAAGAACCATGCTCTCTGACTCTAAACTGCCCATCACCTTCTGGGCAAAGGCAGTCAACACTGCCTACTATGTACAAAACAGAGTTTTCATAGTCAAAACTCATGGTAAGACTTCTTATGAACTGTGGCATAAAATGAGACATTTCATTGGTTCCTCAGGTAATTTGTATGTCTATGCACCATTTTGAATACCAAAGATCTTATAGAGAAATTTGCTGAGAACTTAGATGATGGACACTTCATTGGATACTCTTCTCTAGCTAAGGCTTATAGAGTATACAATTTCAGAACCATAGTAGTTGAGTAGTTAGCCAATGTGACCTTCAATGAGCAAACTCCCAGTATGAAAGGTTTTGGTCCTAATTGTCTATTTAATCCTGATTTAGTTACCAACTGTTTTAACAAATCTTTTGAATATGCTTCAGGATCTATAAGTAACATATTAAAAGGAGATCATGATCCAAGATTTGAGCTAAGAACACCAATTGATAGAATTCCTTCAGCTCTAGTGGTAACAAACCCTACAGATGGAAATCTTGTTAACATAACTAGGATAAACTCTTCAGCTGATATATCTAACTTGCCTACCAATTCCAACATTGATGCAAATGAAGGGATTTCTAATGTAGGAGGAGATGGAGATGGTAAAAGTGATCAAGAATTTCATGATGTTGACAACCTCTCCACTGAAGACAACATCAATGATGTCACCCACTCATTGGATTAAGTTACCCTTGACAAGTGTGCTGATGTGGTAGGTGATACTCAATCACCAAATCTAAATTTCACTAAGCTATATCATTCAAACCAACTTACTGTGATTCCTCAACTAAGAATCCACAAGTCCCAACGCACCACAAACATCATTAGAGATGTTAAGACTGGGGTGAGAAAAAGAGAACAAACCCATTATAAAAATGTTTGTCTGCACTCTTGTTTCTTGTCCTAGATTGAGCCAAAGAAAGTTGATAAGGCTTTGAAAGATGGAATCTGGGTTGAAACAATACAGGAGGAGCTGCTTTAAATCAAAAGATAAAAGGTTTGGAACCTATGTCCTCTTTACTCATGGGAAGATGCCAATAGATACCAAGTAGGTTTTTATGAATGAGAAGCATGATAGAGGACTTCAAGAAAAACTCAAGACTAGTTGTTCAAGGGTACACTCAAGAAGCGATTGACTACATTGATGTTTTTGCTCATGTGGCAAGACTTGAAGTTGTTATTATATACCTTTCTTTTGCTACATCCAAGGATTTCAAGATCTACCAACTTGATGTAAAGTGTGCATTTTTATATGGAGTGATAAATGAGTAAGTGTATGTCAAGTAACAACATGGCTTTGCATACCCAGATCATCCTAATTATATCTACAAGCTTGACAAAGTTCTTTATGGGCTTCATCAAGCTTCAAGAGAGTTATTATTGACATCACACTCTTTATCAAAGGAACATGGAATGACGTGATGTTGGTTTAAGTTTATGTAGATGACATCATTTTTGGGTCAGCTAATTCAAAGCTTTGCAAAGAGTTTGAGAAGCTGATGAAGAATATATTTGAAACGAGTGCCATGGGGGAACTTAATTTATTTCTAGGAATTCAAGTAAAGCAGGTTGACAATAGCATCTTTAAAAACCAGTTAAAGTATGTGCACGACATACTTACCAGATTACATCTGACTGAGTGTAAGGTTGCCAAGACTCCAGTAACCAAAAACCACTCCCTAGGACTTGATCTTGAGGGGGAGTGTGTTGATGAACATATCTATAGGGTTGTGATTCGGTCTCTTATGTACCTCACAACTAGCAGGCCTGATATCATGTTTGTCACATGCATACGTTCAAGATATCAATCCCACAGCAAGATTTTATACCAAGCTGTTGTCAAGAGAATTCTTAAATACCTAAAAGAATCTCCCAAGTTGGGAGTTTGGTATTCAAATAATTCTGACTTCAATCTATATGCATATATAGATAGTAATTATGGTGGCTACAACATGACTGCAAAGTCTACATCAGGGGGATGTTAATTCCTTGGTAAAGGATAGTCTCATGGCAATACAAAAAACAATCTTGTGTGTCTGTATCAACTGCTAAAGCTGAATACATTGATGTTGCAAGCTTCTATACTCAGGTGCTTTAGATTAAGAATTAGATGCTAGACTATGGATTCAACTTCAATTAGACTCCTATCCATATAGGCAACAATAGTGCTATCTCTATCACATAGAATCTAGTGCAGCACTCAAAGACAAAGCACATCAATATCGGGTATCATTTGATAACAGATAATTTTTAAAAAGGATTGATAAAATTAGTCAAAATTAACATAAATTAACAATATGTTGATCTATTCATAAAAGCATTTGATTAACAGAGATTTAAGTAGCTTGTATCAGCTCTTGGGATAATTAACTTAAAGTAGATTTTCTTAAATTAATTTCAAGATTTTTTTTAAAATATGTCTATCTTTAAAGTTGTCTAAATCATCACTCATATAAGCCTTGTTTATGTTGGAAGAAAATTTTTCTAAATGATATTCCTTATAGTTTTAAGAATTAAAGATATATTTTCTTTCGGAATACACTAAGTTGGCTTCAGAAGAAACTTATGTCTTCAAAACTAATAACTACTTACTAAGAAGTTTACCTTCAACAAAATTCTGATATATCTTTTGAAGATTAAATATGCTTCTAAGTACTTATATGTTTTGAAGGACAATTTTCTTTTAAAATCAATTAAGTCTCAGAAGCTTTATTCATCCTTTAAATAAAGTTTCTAAAGTTTAATATCTTCCGAAACCAAGTATGTCTTGGAAACAAAATTACTCTAAGTATTTTTCTTCCGAAGCAATACTTGTCAAACTAAGAAATATATTCCAAAATCAAATTGGCGTATGTGTTCGTAGGACGTTTTTAGTTGACGAAAAGAACCTGGGGTGTATCGCCCAAATCATCGGCAGCTTCTATGATGATAGATAGGGGTCAAGCTTCTCTTGCAGCTTTACTGATGACTCTTGAAACTTTTCTAGTTTCAATTCAGTAAGATTTTGTTCAGTTTTAGATTGAGCTAATTTTTCAGTCAGTTACTCATTCTCAGCTGCAAGAGTGTACTTTTCACCATGCAATTTCTCAATGTCAGAGATGAGAGATTTAATTTTGATTTCAAAGCTTTTTATTTCTCTCTTGAGCATCTCTGACTTGACCTTTTCTTCTTTAATTTT
>BJCO01464541.1:0-13450 GCA_018326465.1 Flaveria floridana | reverse complement strand
ATGAATATTAATAGGTAACTATGATGCAATGAATGACCAACTGTGAGGTGCCTGGGATCGGGGCCTTACAGACTACGGCTGGGAGAAATGAGAATGAGAGGGGTGAGGGTGAGGATGAGGGTGAGGAGCCGAATGCTAAGAAGGTATCCTCCCATGATGAGGAGGAAGTAGTAGTGCGGGAAATCATAAGGGGATGCAGTTACGGGGCATTCCAGTGATGCAAACCCCCCACTTTCGATGGCAATGGTAATGTAGATGCCGCTCACCGCTGGGTAAGGGAGGTGGAGGCAGTGTTGGAGATTAGTGAGTGTCGCGAGGACCAGAAGGTGAAGTTCACCACTCACTCTTTTGTCGACTCGGCGTTGTGTTGGTGGGACAATATTGTCCAAGCCGAGGTTGCTAGGGCCATCGGAAGGATGAGATGGAAAGAACTAAAGAAATTGGTGATCAAGGAGTTTTGTCCTTACCGGGAACCCGACAAGATTGAGAGAGAATTCATACAGCTTGAGGATGGAACCATGACCCACCAGCAATACACCACCAAATTCAACGAAATAGCAAGGCTGGTACCAGATGAGATGACGCCGGTGTCAAGGAAGATCAAGAGGTACATCCAGGGATTACCGACGGAAATTCGCAGGCATCTGATCGCTACTCAGCTAGGCACCTTTTGATCGGTTGTAGACCTGACAAGAAGGTTGTATGATGAACGGGAGGAGACAGTGGTGGACGTGAAGAAGACAGGTGGTGTTGATAAGAACTGAATGGGAAGCGGTTTGGGCGTAGTGGTTTCACCCCAAACAACAAGAAGGCGAGAGTGGATGATCAACAGGTGGTCGCATCAGGTTCGGTACTGAGGAAGTGTGATAGTTGTGGGAAGGAGCATACTGGGGAGTGGAGGTTGGGATTAAATGTATGTTTCAAATGTGGAAAGCCTGGCCACCTTGCTAGAGATTGTAGGATGCCGAGGTGTTACAGCTGTGGCGAGGAGGGCCACGTGAGTAAGGACTGCAAGAAGCCGAGGGCGGAAAGCTCTGGGGCGAAGAAGAAGGCTGAAGAAGGAGGGCAGAGGGCAAGTGCTAGAGCTTACATGATGACTCGAGAGGAGGCCAGAGTGGACCCCGATGTCGTGTCAGGTATGTTTCTAGTAAACCAAACTTGTGCCTATGTGTTATTTGATTCTGGTGCTAGTAGGAGTTTTATTTCTATTGCTTTCTGTGCTAAGTTGCCTTGTAGTAGTAGAAGTATCGATGAAACTTTTGATGTAGAAACTGCTATTGGTAAGTCTACTAGGATTACCGATGTGATAGAAGACTGTGCTATAGAACTAGAAGGTTATAGGTTTTCTGCTAAATTACACGTGATGCCCCTGGCGGATTTGATGTAGTGCTAAGGATGGATTGGTTAGCAACCTATGAAGCAAACATCATGTGTCGCAAGAAGATGATTCGATGAAATGCGCCAGATGGAAGTTTGGTGACGGTTTACAGTGAACACGTCGCTACGGTTCCGAAGATGATTTCGATGGCGGTAGCGGGGAAGTACATACGACGTGGATGTAGTGCCTACCTGGCCTATGTGAAAGATGTGGATGCGTCAGTAGCACAATTGTCTGATGTAGCAGTGGCGCGTGACTTCCCGGACGTGTTCCCAGATGACTTGCTAGCAGTGCCACCGGATCGTGAGATTAAGTTTCAAATTGATCTGATACCCGGTGCTCAACCCGTTGCCAAAGTACCGTATCGACTAGGTCCGACTGAGATGAAGGAACTCATCGATCAACTGCAAGAGTTAATGGATAAAGGGTTTATCCAATCGAGTATCTCTCCATGGGTGCTCCGGTCTTGTTTGTAAAGAAGAAGGATGGTAGCATGCGGATATGCATCAACTACCAAGAGCTAAACAAGTTGACGGTAAAGAATCGGTATCCGTTACCGAGGATTGACAACTTGTTTTATCAGCTACAAGGTGCCAGTTGGTTTTCGAGGATAGATCTTCGATCTGGCTACCATTAATTGAAGGTGAAGGAGCGAGATATCCCTAAGACAGCTTTTCGCACGTGTTATGGACATTACGAGTTCCTTGTTATGTCTTTCGGTTTGACTAACGCGCCAGTTGCCTTTGTGGATTTAATGAATCGATTGTGTCAGCCCATGTTAGATAAATCAGTGTTTGTGTTTATTGATGATATCCTGATCTATTCGAAAAGCGAGGAAGAACATGCCGGCCACATACATGAAGTATTGAAGACACTTAGAAGAGAAAAGTTGTATGCTAAATTCTCTAAGTGTGCTTTTTGGATGCGCGAGGTGCAATTTATGGGTTACGTGGTGAATGCTGAAGGAATTATGGTAGACTCGGCGAAGTTTGAGGCGGTGATGTAATGGAAGTCTCCAAAGACGCCATCCGAGATTCGTAGTTTCTTGGGTTTAGCGGGTTATTACAGAAGATTTATACAAGACTTTCTCAAGATAGCCTCACCTTTGACCAAATTGACCCGCAAAGATATGAAGTTTGAATGGGGTCGGAAACAAGAGAATGCTTTTGAGGAGTTGAAGACGAGATTGACTCAAGCTCTTGTCTTGACGTTACCTGAAAGAAGTGAAGACTTAGTGGTATATTCAGGTGCTTCTTATTCGGGACTAGGTTGCGTATTGATGCAATGTGGAAGGGTAATAGCCTACGCATCCCGACAGCTAAAGACCCACGAAGTCAACTACCCTACCCACGATTTGGAGTTAGCAGCTATGGTCTTTGCGTTGAAGATTTGGAGGCACTACCTGTACGGGACAAAGTGCACAATCTTCGCGGACCATAAGAGCTTGAAGTATTTCTTTGAGCAAAAGGATCTCAACCTTAGACAGAGGAGGTGGTTAGAGCTCATCAAGGATTATGATTGTGAGATCCATTATCATCCGGGTAAGGCCAACGTTATGGCCGATGCCCTTAGCCGAAAGGAGAGACCCGAGCCGATTCGGGTGAAGGTCTATCAGTTGGTTATGACCGCTGATGTGATGACCCAAGTGAAAGAATTTTAAGATGAGGCGTTGAAAGAAGATCGCCTTAACTCTGAAAGGATGAGAGGACTA
Source organism: Flaveria floridana (assembly GCA_018326465.1). Lineage (NCBI taxonomy): Eukaryota > Viridiplantae > Streptophyta > Magnoliopsida > Asterales > Asteraceae > Flaveria > Flaveria floridana. Next base: position 10,361 of record BJCO01464541.1, on the reverse strand, counting down.
GTCACAGAGTTGGGTGAGAACACTCTCAGTGTTAGGACCCGAAATGGACGAATATGGATTCCTTGATATGGAGACCTATGAGGGTGGATTATGGATGAAGCTCATAAAACTCGATACTCCATTCATCCTGGTGCTACAAAGATGTACCAAGATATGAAGAATGACTATTGGTGGCCGGGTATGAAGCGTGACGTAGTGGAGTATGTGAGTAAGTGCCTTACTTGCTTGCAAGTGAAGGCATAACATCAGAAACCATACCGGAAGATCCAACCATTGGATATACCCGAGTGTAAGAGGGAGCACATCACCATGGACTTCATTACGAAGTTACTCCATACGGCGAGAGGATACGATACCATTTGGGTGATTGTTGATCGACTGCTAAGAGTGCTCACTTCCTACCGATCCACGAGCATATTCATCCAAGAGGTTGGTGGATCTGTTTATCAATGAGATCGTAGCTCGTCATGGTGTGCCGGTGTCTATCATGTCGGATTGTGACACTCGGTTTACATCGAAGTTTTGGAAGAGATTTCATGATGCGATGGGGACGAAGCTACACATAAGCACGACTTATCATCCTCAGACAGATGGTCAGTCTGAGAGGACGATCCAGACGCTCGAGGATATGCTTCAAGCATGCATGATTAATTTTGGAGGAAGTTGGGATGATCACTTACCGTTAGCAGAATTATCGTATAATAACAATTATCATGCAAGCATTGGCATGCTACCTTACGAGATGCTATACAGTAGAAGGTGTAGGACACCCGTATGTTAGGGTGACATTGGGCCAAAAGAGTGGGGAAGCTTTGAAGTGATCGACGCTACAACTGAAAAGTTGAATAAGATTAAGGCCTTCCTGAAGGCAGCAAAAGATAGACAAAAGTCGTACACCGATAAGAGGCGTAGACCAATAGAATTCAAGGTGGGCGACCAAGTTATGTTAAAGGTCTCACCTTGGAAAGGGATTATCCGGTTCAAGAAGCGAGGTAAGCTAAGCCCGAGATACATAGGACCTTTCTGAATCATCGCACGAATAGGAGAGGTGGCCTACCGATTAGAATTGCCGGATGAGTTAAGTGGAATTCATCCTACATTTCATGTATCTCATCTGAGAAAGTGCTTAGCTGATAAAGATATGATTGTTCCACTGGATGATATCAAAATGGATGAACGGCTCAATTATGTAGAGCAAGTAGTGGCAATCATTGATCGGAAGGAAAAGAGGTTGACGAATAAAGTGGTTCCACTGGTACGTGTGCAGTGGAAACACCGAAAGGGTTTGGAGTTTATGTGGGAGATTGAGGAGGAGATGAGACAGTATTACCCACAGTTATTTGAAGAATGACAAGTTTCAGGGACGAAACCTCTTTAAGGGGGGTGGACTTGTAACCCCCGGAAAATTTTGTCTAGAAAAAAAAGAAAAGAAAAATAATAAGAAAGGAAAATGAGAAGTGTCTTGAAGGAAAGATAAATGAACAAAAGTGGAGGGGGCTTTGTGTAAAAGTACAAAAGTTAAATTATTATAATATATTATGGGGAATGGCCGCCCATAACATCCTTTCACATCTACTTTTGTTGATCAAAAGAAAAGAAGAAGCAGAAGAGAAGAGTTTTCGGTTTCTAGAGAGAGAAGTAATCGACTTTGATCTTGGTAAGTAGATTTTTATATAATTGGCTCGATTTTTGGTTGTGTTTTTGATTAATGAATCGAGAATATATGTTCTTATGTGTTTATGTGCATTCGGGTTATATGTTCAAGGTGTTTTAAGTGTTAGAACTCTCTAAAAGCCTGAATTCGAAGAAGTTGTTTCAAGACTGCAAAATGTGAGTTCTAGACCCCGACTTTTACATGTTTTAAAACTCTTTTGGGGCTGAAAATGTATTAAAAATGGTTTTATAATTATTATGTATGTACACCTGTATGTTTTATGCTTATATGATGATGTTTTATGGTTGTTATGTGGTGTTCATGCTTAGAAAAATTGTCATAAGCTTAGAATAAGAGGATATGATGATTGGGACAAAAAATATGTTAAAAATATGTCAAACAGGTTGGTCATGCGCCTACATAAGGCTCATGCGCCTGAAATTTTCCTTAGAAAAGTTCTAAGTAGGGTCATGAAACCCAAATAGGGTTCATGCGCCCAAAAAGTACGTCATGCGCCTAGAAAATGCCTTAGAAATTCTAATTATAAGTCCATGCGCCTGAACAGTAGTTCAAGCGTCTAAGATTTAGGCTCAGGAGCCTAAGTATACCCCATGCGCCCAAATAGTGCCCATGCGCCCGAAGTGGCTCGTGCGCCTAAGTGTTGAAACGACTAAGTCTATGTGCCCGCATAGTTGTAATGCGCCTAAACAGACCACATGCCCCTGCATAGTTCTTATGCGTCTGGATAGTTCTCACGCGCCTGACACTTAGAATTTTTCTGAAATTTTTGAGAGAACAAAATAATTTTTGACCCTAGTTTGACCTTAGGGTCATAATTGCTTATATTATGCATGATTATGAGTTGTTCTTATGTTCCATACTAATGATTATTATGTGATTTTACATGGTGTGTTTATGATCATAAACGTAAAGTATTATCATTAATAAAAATGAAAGATTAATGATAAAAAGAAATGTGGAACATAAATGAAAGAATGTAAGTCTGCATGCAAATGAATGGAGGTGCACGACCACGTTGTCGTTAGCTCAATTGTATGCGGTTTAGCTAATCCAAAGGATGCATGCAGGGTCAATCATTGAGATTGACGGGGACCCGTGTAGCGTACCCTAGGTGACTGGGTCAGCTTAGTGTATAACGTTCGTGGTCTATTTATAGACCACAGGCCCAACATCAGCTTCGTGCACAATGTTCGGGGTATTGCACATTGGTCCGTAAGAAAATGAAAGTTAATGATAAAAGTACGAAAGGAACAAAGGCGTACGATAATGATTAATGAAGAAAGTTTACTTGATGTATGTATGATACATGCTCATGTATGAAAGAAAAGAAAGTATTTTATGGAAAAAAAGTATTTTCATATATAAATTATATAAGGTATTTTAACGCTTTTAGAACTAGAACTCACTCAGCAACGCTGACTTTTATACATTTTTAGTTGATAGGTAAGTATTGCTGAGGACGGTACAAGGGTGAAGCTACTCGGCGTGACAAGGCTGACATCCATTCATGTTTTGATGTTATTGTTGTTTTGTAATGCAACTAACAAATCTTTTGTAACTTATGAGCAACGTTATATTGCTTAACAACAGTAATTATAAATAAAAAGAATGGCTTTTGTTAACTTATTTCTGCTGCTTAATTCATGAATGACGTAATGTTTTATATAATAATGCGATGGTTGTCCAACTGTGAGGTACTCGGGAATGGGGCCTTACATATATGAATTAAGAAACTCAAGCTTTACACCATACCTTCATAAGTAGAATGACTTATGGGAGACAAAAGACAATAGTTGACATCATTAAGAATCGTTTGATATGCTAGAATGGTAACTTGATTCCTATTGACTTGATACCTATGGAAATCCAAAGAATTTAAGGTAGTCAAAGGAATTGACTTGCAAACCTTTAACTAAGTATAAGTCACGTTTGACAGAAGAATGATATAACTTAGATTGCCTAAAAGATGGTAGCATATGATGACTGAGCTGAAAATATTATCACTATGATTAAAGTCCATAAATTTTTAAGAAAATGATATATTATTGTTCTAGCATATGCCATGAACACTATGAAGAAACAAACAATTTGAAGCATTTTAGAACTAGATATGATCACTATGAATTATTGGTGATCTACTCGAATTCACCAATGCATCAGGGATATTTATGGAGCATATGATAAAGTTTATAAACACTATTTGGATAAATTCATCATTGTTTGTTTCAAAAGCATTATGATATATCCGAAAGACTGAAGTGACCACGAGGATCATGTAAGAGAAAGTCTAGAATTACGTAAGAAAGGAAAACCTTACAAGCAAATTCTAGGAATATAAATTTCAGATACATAAAGTTTAATTATTAGGTCATATCTTCAATGAGTAAGACGGACAAGCAACACGTGCTAAGAACAAGCAATTAAGAAGTAAGAAACACCAAAGAATCACACATGATTTTAAAGATTTCTAGATTTTAAAGGTTACTATAGAAGATTTATTCACGCTTTCCAAACACCAATCGACTATGATTATGAGATGCAATACTATCCAGGAAAAAGAAAAGTTAGTTAGTGATGCACTCATCACTCTATTGAAGGAAATGACCTAATCACTAACAATTTGTACATCCAAAAAAATAATATTTAGATAAACCCTTTAGACCAAATTGGTATTCACATTTAAAAAAAGAGATAGAAGAAATAAATGATTGGTATACAAAAGCTATTAAGATCTGAATGTCATAGTATCCTAAACTTGCGAAACCGGATAGGAGTTTCGAGTCTTGGCATATTACAAGATATAATACTAATGGAAGCCTATGAATCAAAGCAGATTACAAGATATAATACTAATGGAAGCCTATGAATCAAAATATTCAGAGCACACATATAACAATAAAATGCATTAAGATTTAATGCTTACTAGTATTCAGGATTCAAAGATCAATCACAAGACATGTAAAGAAATGTATTATCTACTTAAGAATTATGGTGGAACATTAGGAATTATCTGACCAGATACAACAATCTTAAATATGGTAATGAAAATGGAAGAACAAAATTCGTTAATTTCACGATCAAGTTATGAGTATGACACCATCTAGCTAGTGGATGATAGGCTTACCAAATACACTCTCTACCTATCTGTCAAACTATAAGATAGAAATGTTAGCCAAACTCTATTAGTCTCGCATTAAGATTTGTCTATCTTGACTATATCTGTTATAGTTTATCATTTCACTTCAAAACTATAATATGGTTTCTAGAAGAAACTAAGAACTCGAGTAAACTGAAGAACCTTATGTTTCACAATAGTAGTAGACTTTTCTTGAGGATTAAAACCCTAAGCAATATAATATAGGAATATATTAGAGTTCGTATAACAGGAGTTTGATATGATTTGATCACTTTTGCGCTAAAGGAAATTCTAAGAAATAAGGATACGGTAGTTAACAAAAGAAGCTATTAATCATACAATATAGTAATCTTAGCTCAAAAGATGATTTCACTAGTATTGATCGAGTGGTAAGGTTAGAAAAGAATCTAAGAAAACTTGGGGATTGGCTAAAGAAATAAAGCCAAATATCCTCAACTTATCGGATAACCTTTGAATTTCAAGGACGAAATTCTTTTAAGGGGGGAAGAATGTAACATATCGGGTTTTCAGGGTAAGATGTAATAGTTAAAATAAAAGAAATAAGAACTTTACATTTTGTATATTGTTAAACGAGTAAGTAATGAATGAAATGACTATTTTAAGTTTAAAGTCTTAGACGAGCAGTGTCATAAGATACCGTTTAAATATATATATATATATAATAGTATATTATATTTAAATGTGTTCCATTTTTTACGAAACTTAAATCGACTCGTAGAGAAAATCAAGCTCGTCTCAATGGCATATTTGAAATTTTATAAGACGTTATATTTAAAAAGTTATAAGAGAAAAACGAAGCAAACAACTTAATTAATTATAATAATAATATAATAATAATAATCAAAGATTAATTAAGCTAGCAGACAGACACGTTAATTTTGCCTCGCTTAACTTTTTCACCTGTCTGTCTGCTTGCTTATAAATAGAACTTAGGGTTGAATTTAGATTAATACTTTCTTGAGAACGCTCTAATACAAAGAGAATCCCAAGTAACCGATACCCCGCTGGGTATTATTATTAGTCATTTTGGAGCTCGAGTAGGAACGCGAGTAAGAAGACTTTACATTAAATTGTCGTAAATAGCGTTAACGTATGTTCTCGTTTAAGTTTATATCAAGTTGATTATTATTTATTTTAGATTATTATAATCAGGAGTAGTTTTAGTAATATTAGTATTATTATTTTTAGGCGTTAGGGTTATTGTTAGGGGTGGGTACTGGGTAGCCTAGCCTTAGTTAGGCATGGACTAATCACCCATGCTTAAACAAGGTAGCGTTAATCAATATCCAATCATTACAATAACTAGTTAGTTGTACCATTATCTAACCTAGGATTACTTTAACTATATCAGGACCTAGAGATATTATCAGATTGTATTAGAAAGGGGATCAACTTTTGGGCAACTGCTAAACAGGTGAGTTTCTCTGAACTGTATTCTAAAACGGGATGTGATGTTCTGATAACTGGTATAATTGAAGAATTGACTATCAATAGCATCTGTGATATGTGACAATGCTTGATAGGATGCTTGAGGGCCGCTTTTATAATTCTACTTTAGCCAGTGAAGTTTGTATACATAGTCTAGTTATGTGAATTTATATTGTGCTTACTCTGTTCTTATCTGTTTGTCATGGTTGTATCTGCTTGATGCAATAGTAAATATTAATATGATTGAAATTTTGAAGAATGCTATGTTCATGAACTCACAACTTTTATGTTGAGTACCAAATGTTTTTTATTTTATGGACACACATCATAGGTGCCAAGAGATTGCAGAAATTGGAGATTACGGAGGAAATAGAGGTCCAGAGCGCCACTGACGATTCGGATCTCTAATATAGTTAAACTGATCTAATGGTATTATCTAGCATGACAAATATAATGTATATTTTGATGTATAATCAAAGTTAGACTTCCGCTGTGAACTCCATTATTACTATGTGTTCAGTATTTCTGATGCGTTTCACAAAACTAGGGTTTCCAACCACAAACATCCATACAATCACTATAATACAATATAACAATGCATAATTGACATTCAATTATTGGATACACATGCACAAGAAAAGAAAAGAATGGAAAAAAATAAACCCGGTATGGGTCCCGGTTTCAGACCTGACCCTACCCTACCCTAACCGGGTATAGCGGATAGGGTTTTCAAGTAGGTGAACACAACTCGGGTTCATACCCGGTTTTGCCTCAAACCGGGTACAAAAAACTTGGTTGGGCCAAACCCGGTTTGTACCCGGTTTCGGGTACAGTCCAAAACCCGAAATGCCTACCTATATCATAAGAGCGGATACAACTTACGTTTTGAGGGAAGGAGGAGGGGCTGTAAGCCCACTAAGAGCTCGTTAAAAATTTTCAAAGTTTGCTTTTTGTAGGCCATTATGAATTTAATTATTAGAGAAAATGAGTACTTTCTTGAAGAAATATTCAAATAAAAAGTCTACTAAAACCAAAAAGTGTATAAGTAATTCCAACCATTAATCTCTTTAATCAATGGTTGAGATTAAATTATAGAAAAAAGTTTGTTACAACTGTATTTTAGAATTAGTCATTTTTGTTAACTTTTTGTAAGTTTTCATCTTTTTTTAACATTCGTAACTTTTATGTACGATATTATTTTTTTATAAAAATTACCCAATAAAACAAACGTTTTTTCCTCTTTAAAACGTGTACAATATTGTTATATAAAAATATAATAATTTTTTTACGTTTTTAAGCTCGTATCTATTCATTGTTTTTTTAGTGCAATTATTGTTTTTTGTTGGTTGTTATGTTTTCTCGAATATCCTTGTGCTTTTCTAAAATGATAAATTTAAGAAAAATATCATATGGAATAACATTGTTGTGTATCTTTAATATGTATAACACAATAATAAATTAATAACTAATTAATTTAATACATTAAAAACAATGACAAAATAACACAACGTCTAATTGTGTCATTTGATCATCTAAAACATAAAACGAAAGGATTAATAAATATAATAAATGATGTAAAATATATAACAAAATAAGCTGATATTTAATACAATTAACGTATAAGACACAATGAGCTAATGTATTTGACACAATAACCAAAATACTATTCTTTTTAAAACAAAAGAAGAACACGTGTTAAACTCACAATTATTTTTAGACTTTTTAGATTTAATCCCATTTTTGGTATAACCGCATCCCACTTTCTTGAACAAATTTGAAGTGTTGGGGGACTCTGCAAAATAAAACTAAGACAGGGCAATCAAACCAAACAAAATTTAGCATTAATATCGTATTTGACTTCTACTAACAGTGTTGCTTTGATCGGAAATAAATAAAATTGTTAGATATTTTCATTAATCTGAATATTCGTTGTAATATTCGACCTAATATATTTGAATATTTCATGTTATCAGCTTTAGAAAACTCGTGTATTACACGTGTTTAATAAATAAAATATTAAATATAATAAAAAATTATTAAGTATAAAACGTTATTGTAAAATAAGTTATGATTGAAATTACATATGAGTAAAAACTATATAATATATAAAATAATGATATCAATCTTTTAAATTTTGTTGTTAACATTTTTTAGCCAAAAAAAATTAAACACGTTTTAAACAAACTGTATTTATCGAATACCATGTTGTTGGTTTGAAGAAGATGATGTTGATGGTTGGGACCCACAAGGGTTTTTATGTTATTATTTAATTTGAAGGGTAATTTCGTCTTTTTAATAATAATTTTAACAGAAACATTAACGGTGTTAATCATTTGAACTTAAATGGAGATAAAAATAAAACGTATAGACTCAAATGAAGATAACATGAAACGTTAGGGGGCGGATGACAATTTTGAAACCGCAGGGATTCAAATGGTTAAAATGAACAAACGTCAGGGATGCAAATGGTAATTTACTCTTATATAAAATAACATTTTTTTAGCATCTAAGTGTCTTTGCACGTGCTTGAATTGACATTTGGGCACTTATAGGCTTCAAGATTTGAACAATTTTGAGCACTCATCGACCAAAATGTGTTAAGACCATCAGTTACAACAAATGCTTTTGTATTACATGAGCAATGTACGCGTGTGAGATATTCTTATTTCGTATCGCGTGAGCATATACGAACGTTGCCACACAAAAATAAAGTATTGAACATCACTTTTGTATATTTTATTTTCGAGATCATCAATTCCAACAAATATTAGTTGATATTAACAAATATTACCATAGAAAGAAACAATAAAAAAAAGAATATAAACGTTATAGATGTATCAATAGTATATATAATAAACAATTTTAAGGGACTCAATGATGAGCATGCTATCAGAATTTTTTTTTCTAACAAATATAAAATATTGTAAAGCCTTGAAGGAAATGTTATGTGAAATTGATGGCCTAGGAAATAAGTGATAACTAAAAACAAGCAAACACTTTGTACACTTCGAGACAAACCCGTTTCAAATCTCTATTATAAATGTAGAATTCCACACATGTAATACAATAGCAATAACCTTCTATTTATACAAGATTGGGACACCCACCCCAATCGACATTCGTGTATGCAATCATGGACTTGGTGCCCGATTTTGTAATTATGAGACAAAATAAAGTGTACCCAAGGCATGACCCTTTTTAAAGCATGCAAGAAGTTTTGGGATCGTGCATATGCATACATATCAGTTGAACTGCATAGAAAATATCTCGCCTAGTGAATGTCAAATATTGAAAGACACCTGTGAGTTGACGATAATGTGTCGCACTGTCAACACACAATAACAAAGACCTACAAGAAAAATAAAGTTAACTACCAAAATGTAACTAACCTAGAAATAGAATTACTACAATTAAGTGTTGGCCATCTGACTTCATCAGTGACGTATGAAACCAAATCTTTAAAACAGTGTTGTAAAAGGCGGGCTAGGCGCCGATTAATCGGGGATTAATCGGTAGTCGGCCCCTAGCCTTGTCGATTATGGCTAATCGGAGCCATTAGGCGCTAGGCGGAGCAAGGCGGTATTAATCGGAGCAAATCGGTCCTAGGCGGTGGTAATCGGTGTAATCGGTGGTTCCAATTGACAGGATCTCAGCCTCTAGTTTGATCAATTAGGTTGTATTCGCAGCGGATTTAGCACGAGAATTAGCAATTACAAGCAAGAACACAAAAGATTTTGCATGTAACAGTACAAATATATAGAGAGAGAACAATTCTGCCAAAAAGGTATTTTCTATTGCTCACACGTTTCGACCAGGATTACAATTAGGTCATCCTCCTTTTATAGTAGGAATGACGTAGGCTGATGTCACTTGATAGTGACATCAAACCGTTATTAACAAACTACTGAAATAAACAGTAAACTACTGAAGATGTCAAACAGCTGACATCTTCTTACAAAAAGCTAAGTGTTCTACTTATTACAAGTACTGAAAAGGAAACTACTGAAAAGCTACAACGACTGAAGAACAAACTCTTCAGTCGTTTACAACTACTGAACTGTAACAGCTGAATAACAAACTCTTCAGCTGTTGTACAAACTA
>BJCO01464540.1:0-20619 GCA_018326465.1 Flaveria floridana | reverse complement strand
TTGTTCCATCTCATATGCAACTTATTTAGAAAACCCATTTTCTAAATTGGTGTAAATATTTAATTGCATGATCATATCATTAATTAAATATTAATTGGTGTTTGCTAAGCTTGTTGTTGGGTATAACCCGACTTGGATCATAACGTACTAACCACATCAATATTCTAAGTGTCTTGGGCACATAGAATCCTACACATTTATCAATCCAGATTGACTTCGTGTCCTCACTCCATCAGTAATTGAACCAATGATGTAGTCGTATAGGTGGTCTTTTAGGGTTTTGAAATTGGTTAATGGGTTTGAATGACTTGAGGATTCAGTTTGGGATGGTTGGGAAGGAGAAGATGGTTGTGATTAAGGAATTGGTTGTGGTGGAGGTGTGGGAGGGATATCAAATGGGGATGGAGGATCAATTGGTGGTTGTGGTTAAGGTTTGGGTTGTGGGGGTGGTTGTGGCTATTGTTGTGGTTTAGATGGTGGAAAGATTTGCACACTCGTTTGAGGAACAACATCATCATCAAAAATTGGAAGATTGAATGATTTGAAGACAGTGTTAGAGTCATAAAACCATTCTGGGTCTGACCCCATGTTTGGTGAATTTGACTGTTGCCAATCAACATAGAAGGATTCCTGCACAATACATGTCCTTTTATTGTACACACAATACGCCTTTTATGAGGAAGAGTAGCCAACAAAGAAACATTCATCAGAAACAACACCAAACTTTGACTTCTGTGCTTGCGTATTTAGTAAGGTGCAAGGGCGACCAAATGGAGGAAAAAAGTCAAGCAAGGGTTTCAGTTTATGAAGAAGCTCATACGGAGTCTTCATCTTGTCTTTTATGATAAGCACCCTGTTTAGTACATAAGATGCATAATAACTACTTCCACCCAGAAAATAGTTAGAAGCTTTGACTCAATCAGCATAGTTCTTTGGCTTCGATAAGCGTTCGATTCTTTCTTTCAGCGACACCGTTTTGTTGAGGTGTCCTTGTAGCACTAAGTTGTCTGAGAATGCCTTTGCTTGCACAGAATGAGTCAAAGATGTGATTTCTGAATTCGGTTCCATTGTCGCTTCTAATGGCCTTAACCTTTCGTTTGATGATGGTTTCAATTGATAGGATCAGCTTCTGTAACTCCTCTGCGGTGTCACCTTCATTTGTGAGAAATCTTACCCAAGAATATCTAGATAAATCAATTGTAACAACCAAACAATAAGATTTGTTAGCGATAGATTTAACACTTATGGGACAAAACAAATTAGAATGTAACAATTCAAGGGGATGTGAAATGGTATTTTCAAGCTTAAGCTTGTGTGGCTTTTTGTGCTCCTTTCCTTTGGCACAAGCCATGCACTTTTCTACCATTGAAAAATCTTTGAGTGGTAGCCCCCTCACAAGATTGTTTTTAACCAACTTATTTATGATTTTAAAGTTAACATGTCCTAAACGTCTATGCCACAAAAAGGATTCGGATGATGAGGCCTTTGATAGAAGACATGTCATAGTTGAGGTAGATTCTATTGATCCCATATCCAGCAGGTATGTATCATTCCTCCTTGGAGCTCACATGATTATTAAATTCTCTGGAACAGTGAACTTGGGTTTCAGGAATAAGCATTCATTGGACATAAACAATACTGGAATGTCTTTATCACATATTTGTGATACACTCAATAAGTTGAATGTCAGTTCTGGAATGTAGTTCACTTTCTCCAGAGTCAATGAACCATTTGAGACTTCTCCTTGACCAATCATCTTCCCACACTTCTTGTCTCCAACAAATGCAACATATCCTCCATTTATTATTCTATAGTTAGTGAGAAGATCCTTTAACCTGGTCATATGCCTGGAACATCCGCTATCAACATGCCATAAGCAATTGACAGCTTTTCTTGAATGATCCTGGCATTAGAACACAATGATCATTAGGGTTTAGAAATAGGAACCCAAGTTTTGACCAACTTGGGTTTGAATCATAAGAATTTTTACAAAAGAAATTATTTACAAAGTGATTTAATCTACTTCCCAAAGAACGATTATGTGCATTTTTATCAACATATTTAGGATATTTTTTAATCACATGATCATCCTTTCCATATTTAAAGCAATGGGATTTCAAACCTTTCTTTTTGCAGTTAGGAACAGGATTGTGATCAACTGCACTATCTTCCTCAGAATCTGTCACATGTGAATTGGAATTGCTGCATGTTTCATATGATTCTGTTACATTTTTTTAAGACCTTAATTTTAACAAATTCTAATTCATCTTCATTAATGATTTTAATTTATGAGAAAGATGTTCTAGTTTCTTTCAGTTTAGAAATCTTAATTGGAGTAAAAGATGGGATAGTATGAGACAGGAACTTCTCAAAACAGTTCGAGTTAGTAAGTCTTACTGAAGCTTCATTTCAACATTCATCATTTTCATTAACACAAGCATTGATAACATTTCAAAATGAACTAGAAACATCTGATCATGAATAAGATGGACTAGAACTAGAATTACAAGAGCCATTGTCTGAACCAGACTGGTAGGATGCAAAACTACTTAAGCTAGTGTCTTTCAAAGACTTTTTGGAATTACAAAAACTATGACTAGAGCTGCCCAAACCATTACTGCTACCGAAACCATAATCCTCTCGAATCTTCTTATGATTCACTCCTTCTAAACCTGTATGCAAACTGTAAGTATCATTCTGAATCAAGTCATTTGTTGGATGAGGTGTAGGCATAGGTGAATAACAGTAAGTACTTTGAGGAGGATAAACATGAGTGGTTTTGTCAAATCCTAACCCTATCTTAAGTCTAGCCCCCCTTTGCTTCTTGCAAAGATCCTCATGTTTCATCCCAGATATTGTCCATTTTTCAAGCTTGGTTTTCAATTTGCTTGTTTCAAACTTAGCAAGAGCTACACGTTCAGTTAACGACTCTATTTCAACATTTCTTTCCAAATGATTTCTCTTTAAATGCTCAATTTCTTTTAAAGCCTCATTCAATTTGATGAAATATTTAGACTCATTTATTTTAAGTTCCTTATTTATTTGTTTTAGCTCTTTTTCATTTTCTAATAATAACCTATTAGCTTTATAAACTCCAAATAATCTAATTTTACATGGGGAAGAACACATATCTTGAATTACCTCATAAGGAAGACCCATGACCACTTTCTCGGAAGCTAGGGCTTTTTCACACTAACAGAGTGGGGTGTTCGTCTTCTTTTCTTCTTCCTCCTGCTTCTCTGCTTCCATGCAGGCTTTCTGATCTTCACTTGCTTCCTCTTTCATTTAGTCCTTTTCCTCCAACTTAACCTCCCTCTTCTCAACCTGCTCTTGCTTTCCACATTCTTCAGCTTCATCAATCTTCTGTTCTCTAACTTCCTCAATCTCCATATCTTCATCCTTACCTTTTTTCCTGACACTACCATCACAAGCTTTTCCATAACGTCATCCTTAAATTCACTGAAAGAATCAAACTCTTCCACTGACTCCTCCTATATCCTTACCACCTCAGCTTCTACGCATGACTGATCTCTTCCTCTGTTTCTGTAATCTCTGCACTCCAGTCGAAGTTGAAAATCAAGGCTGTTTCTTTCTTTTGCTTGGCTTGTTCAATTTCAATAATTGGGATAACCTTTGAAGTTCCAGTCGTTCCTGGTTCAGTGATGATTGGAGATCGACAATCTCTTTTAAAATTCCCCAACTGTTTGCAATTGAAACATCTCAACTTTGACTTATCAAAACCAAGCTTAGGATTTTGGTTATGAATGCCAAAGTTCCTTCTTCCAGTACGTTCCATAAATCTCCTTGCACGCAGTGTGAGCATTGCTATTTGCCATTGAATATCAGTTTCCTCTAAATCATCAGGATCCACCTGATACATGTCCTCAACCGTCATTCCCTTACCCTTAGCTCTCGAGCAACTAAGGCTTCATAACTGTGAACAAACATTCCAAACAGTGCCATGGTATCAGAAGGAATTTGAGTGGGGACAAATGTCTTTGAGATTGAACCAATACTTGAAGATCCACCACTTGCCTTGTCTGACATACTAATTCCTGTAGATCCACCATACGTTGCACCATACATAGTCGAGTTTGCTGTGGATGAAATCAATGCAGCATTTTAAGGATATACTGTGGCTGGCACCAAGGATTGATTGTATTCCCTTATCTTCAGATCCAAGTCAAAAGATTTTAGTTTGTTAATTACATCCATAAACTTATAATCAGCAAAGTTTCTCTCATGCTTCAGCATCCTCACTTGTAAGCTTCATTGGGGTAGGAGAGAGTCTAAGAGCATGGTCACCTGCTCATGATTACCCAACTGCTCATCATACTTCTTCAGAGTGTTTGAGACTGACAAAAATTAATTGGTAAGATCAATAAGGCTTTCATTCTTATGTCCAACAAATGAATTAAACTCCTTCTCAGCTTGGGCTTTCTTGTCCTTCTTTAGATCTTTATTTCCATCATAGAATTCACATAAGGCATCATACATAGACTTTGCACTTTTGTGCTCAGCAAAACGGTTGTATATGTCTTGTGATAAGCATAAGGTTAAGGCCCCGAAAGCTTTCTGATCATGATCAATTAGCTTAATAGATCTTTCAGAGAAGGTTGAGGAGTCAGTGTTCACCCTGGTTTGCTCACCGACAGTCACCGTTGGAGTGTGAGGACCTTTCATTATAGATTCCCATTGATTATGATCCGTGTAAAAGAAAAAGGCCTTCAAGTATCGCTTCCAATCCTCAAAATTGTCTCCGTTTATAAGCCTCAGTGGCCTATTTGGTGCAACGCTCTTAAAATCAGAGATGGTAATATTGGTTGATGTCATTTTCAAAGCAAGAAATAGATTCGCTGAACTTTGGTAGATTCGCTGGTAAATTCGCCCGTAGTTTTGCTTGGCGAATGGGCAGCAGTTTTGCTAGAGAAATACTATAAAGATTCTAGTTTTGCTCACTATTTCGCTGAAACTAGTAGAACTTTCGTTCTAGGACAATTTCGCCAGCACTTTCGCTTGGTAGCTTGGTCAAGTAAGGTGAACTTTCATTCAAACTATGTAGTTTCACTGGAATCCACTGAAAATTCAGTAAATCAAAGAATACGGTAGTTTCACTGGAAGCAGAAAATAGGTTGTTCAAACTATAAATCAATCTGAAATCAGCCAAATCACTATGAATTGGTGATGGAACGATTGGGATAGCTTCCTATGCTCAAACATAGTATTTTTGAAAAGGTTTTCAATCCAAAAACACACTCTAATGATATCAAAATGAATGAAACAATGATTTTATAGAAAAAAATTTTAAAACCCAACCAATGAACAAATCAAGAGCACTAAGGCTCTGATACCATATTGTTGGTCCATTGATGGTCGAAAACAGTGCTAATGATGATAATTGACAACCAAATACCACTGAAACAATAATCTAAACAATAATCTATCAAAGAGTTTCAAAATAGAACCATATTACCCAAAGAAGAATCAAACACACAAGGCTCAATGATAAGAAATGATGATTCCAACCCAAATACACAATAAGAACAACAATGCAAAACTATATTCTCGAATTAGGATTGTGCAAAACAGATTCCAAATAAACAATCAAACACACAAGGCTCAATGTAACAACAGATTACAAAGTTTCATATATATAGTAACCATAGTTTCGCTGATAGTTTCGCCAGCGAAACTGTCTTGACCAATGCCTTAGATTCACCCGGCTGCGAAACATAGTTTCGCTGGGTGACCTAAGTCAGCTGAGTTCCAGCGGAACTATAGTTTCACTGGTGGTTTTGCTGGGTCAGTTGAAACTACTACTAAACTAAAACTAACTACTATTTACATACAATAAACAAATTAACACAAATCCTATTACAAATAAAGCAAAAACAAACTAACTAACTAAGGTGAGTCCAACCTATACTTGATCTTCACGTTTTATAATCAAATGATAAAAAAATTAACTAAAAGGATTAAGTACTACATCTGGCTAAACACCTTAAACTTAGCACTCTTAGGAGACAACTCAACTTTTGTTTCATTTGTTATTTTTTTGCCTTTTGCTGTTTTTATATGTTTTGTTTTCCTGGTTGTACATGAGCATTGCATCCAAGTGGGGAAGGTTCATGAACTTATCAGGTACATTTTCATGTTTTATAACGCATTGGAGCAATGCGTTAGTGTCCTTGGGGAAGTCTGAAATAAATAGGGGACTTCAAAGAATAGTAAGCAAGTTTTAGGAGTGTTCCAATTAGGTCACTCATATTATTATTTTTTCAATCAAGTCACTAATATTTTTATTTGTTTTAATAAGGCCTTAGTGTTTTAGAAGTGTTCCAATTAGGTCTCTCATATTTTTTTAAAAATTTTAAAATAATTCAGAATTTTTTATTTGGGTTCTTATAAATATTGTTAGTTATTAAATATTTTAATTTATTTAAAAATAATTTAAAATTTATGAATGATCTAATTAGAATATACAGAAACTTTAAAGACCCGATTGAGACAAAAAGTGTAAGAGTTATCTTATTGGCTGATGTCAACCAAAGATCTCTCAGCATGCATTCTAAAGTACAAGGAAGTTAATTCAGAAAATTTGACAATGCATAAAGAAATTCACTAAGTGTCAAATCTTACTAAGCCAAAGACTAAATGCTTCTAAAGCCAAAATTGAAGTCTTCCAAAGCCTGAAGACTGGTTTTTTATGAAAACAGAGAAGGCATGTTTTCTCTAACTTACTTTTGAGAAAAGCTGAACCACTTTTCGCAACCATCTCTGAAGACTCACCAACTTATACAAGTTGGTGATTATCTTCATACTTTTGTCAACTATACATTATGGTCTTTGAGTCTGTAACTTTCCACTTTTATATTTTTTTCCTTTTTTTAATAGATTAAGATATGAGCTATGGCATGTCATAGTCACTTGTTAAAAGGCAATCTGTCTTTTCACTTTACATTGTTCATGTGGTCTATATTGGTGTTCTAGCTGGCCTTTAAAGTATGGCCGGCTGTAGGATGTAGTATAAAGTGTCTCATGTAACCAACCCTTAGGACTAATCCTTATTATAATTGTAAAACACTTGAGCGCAATATACATTATCATTGAAAACCAATACTTATTTGTTCTTGTGTTCTTACTTTTGTTCTTTGTTTCATCTGCCTGGTCTCCTATTTGATCTGTTAAATCTTCCTGGTTTCCTATTTGATCTGTTAAGTGTTATACTCTCTACCTTATGAAACTGTTGCATAACCCATTTTCTGTTGTGTAATTTGTATAAGAGCTTTTTAGGCTCTTGATTGTAAGATCTCGCCATCTTAAATCTCTTCAGTTTCACAAAACACTTACTTGTTCAAATAACAGCTCTCACTAATGCTGATATGGAAACCGACACCATGACTAAATCTCCAGTTATCACTCTTGATGACTTTGATACTTGGTGTATGAGGATGGAATGCTTTATCAAGACAAAAACTAGTAGGATGTGGAGATTTGTAGTCTCAGGACCTCACATTCCAAGCATTACTTTAGCAACTGCTGGAGGTGGGATTTTACTAAAGAACGTGGCTGACTATTCTAAGGAAGATTGGAAGAAGATTGGAAGAAGATTGATATAGATCAAAAGGCCATGATCGCTCTTCAAACTACCATACCAAACTCTATGTTTAGAGGATTCAAAAGTGCAAGACTCCAAAAGAACTACGTGATGCACTTAAGCTGATGTATGATGGGTCTGATGAAGCCAAGGAAAACAAGAAGGATATCTTGAAGTAGCAGTTTGAGAAATTCACTTTCAAAACAGGTGAAACTATAACTCAATAATACTTCAGGTATGTTTAGATTCTAGATAATGTGATGGATGTTGAAGTTAATGTTCTCTCTTCCCAGACAATGACACACTATTATATGGCCATTCCCAGACAATGACACACTATTATATGGCCATTAAAAGAACCGAAAACCTCTCTACTCTTACTCTCACAGAGGTGTATGGTATCTTGAGCGGTTAACAGATGGAGATGAACATGCAAAATCCATCCAACAGCTCTTCTATCAATTAACAGGGTTCAACCAAAAATGTGGTTAAAATGGATAACAGAGAACCACAATATCACCTCATCTGTATACACCAAGGGAGAGCTACACTCAAGGAAGCCCATTCTAAGAACCAAGCTCTTCTCAAGTATTTATGTCTTCAGATGAAAGTTATGGCAACTTTCTCTTCACTCTTGAATACTTGGACTCCATCCATCCAGATGACCTAGAGTATATGGAGATAGTCATGCAGATGGCTCTTCTTACTCATAGAGCAGTGAAGTTTTACATGAGAACATAAAGAAAGTTTCCCATCAATGTAACCAGTGGAAAGTTTGGGCTGGATAAAAGCAAAGTGAAGTGTAGGCCACTTTTCTAAGGAGTGTAATGCACCAAGGACAAATGATGATCAAACACAATCAAGGCCAAAGTACACCGATGCAGCTCCCAAAACTAAGGAGCCGGTCAACACAATCAAGGTCAAAGTACACCGATGTAGCTCCCAAAACTAAGAAGCCCAGCTAATCAAAGCAACAATTTGTTATTGCTGTTGAATAGGGAGGCTTTGACTGGAGCTTTCGTGTAGAGGATGTCTCTCCAAACCAAGCATTAATGGCAGACCATGATTAAGCCAAGGTATTGGAACATCTTTGTACTCCTAAATGTATGCTAAAGTAAACATGTATACGTCCTATAACTTAGAAGTGAGATCTGATCCTGAGTTTTTGAATACTTTAAAAGCTAATTTCTAAAGAGCAGAAAATGACTATAAAATTAAAATAGAAGATCTAGAGAAAAAAATTTCTACTCTTAAACATGAGCACACAAATTACAGGACTCAGATTAAAGATCTTGTTACCAAGTTAATTGAATGTTAGGTTGAGCTTGTGATCATTAAAGCCAGGGCAGAAAAATGTGTTCTTGATTTAAGAACATCATATCTTTATCCTTGCATGAAAAGATCTGTTATCAGAACTGGTAGCTACTGGGATCAAGTGACATAGCTCCTCCATACATATTATTATATGTCAGATATCCAAGGTGTGGAACTAGTGAAGAGCTACCCCTCATTGATCCTATCCAAGAAAATAATGAAGATGGAGAGGATATAGTGAAGGATGAACAAGAAGTGAGTGAGGAAGTTCATCCTAAGAAGGGCCACTATACTCCTAGAGAAAAGAAGGAAACCAAGGATGCCAAGTCAGCTAGAAAGAATTTGATCAAGGCTGGCAAAACAAAATCAAAGAAAGTACAAGAGATCAAGCCCACCTTCAATCCCAAGCAAAACAAGTCTTTATCTCTACTAGGTTTGAGGTGGTGAATACTGAAGACTTAACTAAGGACTCTTGTGCTAGGAGTCCTAGTTCAATTTTAAACCATCCAATTTAAGAGAAGATGGTTGAATAAAGTGCACCACTGCTGCATGGCCTGAACCATCCAAATCCAAGAGTAAGTCTCACCCTATGAAGCCTGCTACATCATTTTAGAAGGTGACGAAGGAGCTAGAAAGAAATCAAGATCAAACTTCTTCTCAAAAGAAGACCCTCAGAAATATGCCTGTGGAATGCATCATTTGTGGTGGTACAACTTATTATGCTAAGGATTGCATCTACAATCCTAAGAGTACCATCCACATGAGCAAGAAGATAACTTATAAGAGGAAGATGAAAATAGCTTTGAAAGGAAAATCACTTTCCTTCGGAAGCTCCAAGGTGAACAAAAAAGAGATAGGTGGAAAACTGTTTTCGGAAGCAAGTTTGGTCTTGAAAGAAAGGAATGCTTCCGGAGCAGTAAAGTCTGCTGTAGTGGATGCAAAACCTTTTGAAGGTTCAATCTCTAAAACTTTCAAAGTCATAAAAACTTCCAAAGTTTTTAAGGGCAAGTCTAATCTTTCAAAGATGGTGTGGAAGATGAAGGAAGACCATGTGACTGAATTTTCTTCATCAACAACAGCCAAGGATCCTCAAAGCTTGCATATAGGATCAATATATGTTGACCTATCTTTAGTTCATCTTGATAAGCCCAAGACCAACAAGGCTTGGTTTCTAAATATAACTAATAATCTCTTTTTCATGTGCATGAACAATTGAAGACCATGAGAAATGTATAGATCATTGCTTTAGAACTTTTTTTGTTCAAAGCACATGATAGGCAATGGTTCTTTGCTTTAGAACATGAGAAAATTGATGGAGGGCCAGTGCTCTTGGAAGAGATTCAGGTGGTTACATCACTGGAAGGGACAGGGTGTCAAACGGTAAGCTCAGCATTGAGAAGGTATACTTTATCAAAGAGCTTGGGTATAATCTCTTGAGTGTATCTTAATTTTGTGACTGAAGACAGAACTTGCTATGTACTGAGCATGAGTGCATTATTCTTAAGCTTGGGGTGATCATTCCTTAAGAGCATATCCTTCTTAGAGGCCCCAGGAAAGGGAAATGTACAAGATGGCTTTAAAGGAAACCTCCCTATCAGGAGAAGTTTCTTGTTTTCTATTTAAAGCCAATAGTGACGACTCTTTCCTTTGGCATAAAACAATGTGCCATGTAAACTTTAAGAAGATGAAAAAATTAATTAAAGATGATTTGATAACTAAAATGCCAAAGAAAGAGTTTAAAAGTGATGACCATTGTGTTGCATGTCTGAAAGAAAAGCAACACAAGTGTCTCACAAGCCAAAGGAAATGAACTCCATCACTACTCCCTAATACTTATTACATATGGATCTCTTTGGCCCCATCAGTGTAATGAGTTTAGGAAGAACATCATATTGTCTTATGATCACAGATGACTTCACAAGATATACTTGGGTTTTCTTTTTGAGAAGTAAGGATGAGACCCTTGAAATCTTGAGATCCTTCCTTTTGAAATTTAAGAATCAATGTGATCACACGGTCAAGAGCATAAGATGTGATCAAGGAACTGAATTCAAGAATAAAATCCATGATATATTTTGTGATGAAAGGGTATTTCAAGACAATATAGTGCTCATAGAACTCCTTAAAAAATGGTGTTGCTGAAAGGAGAAATAGGACACTTATTAAGGCTACTAGAACCATGCTATCTGTCTCTAAACTGCCTATCACCTTTTGGGCAGAGGCAGTCAACGCTGCCTGTTATGTGCAGAATAAAGCTTTATTTGTCACAACTCATGATAAGACTCCTTATGAACCGTGGCACAAAAGAAGACCTTTCATTGGGTTCCTCAGGTCATTTAGATGTCTTTGCACCATCTAGAATACCAAAGGTCACATAGCCAAATTTGCTGAGAAACTAGATAATGGATATTTCATTGGATAATCTTCCTAAGATGATGGAACATCTTCAGTAGATTTTCACAAATTAATTTTAGAATTGTTTTTCAAAGCATGTGTGTCTTTAATATTGTCTAATTTATAACTCATATAAGCCATGTTTATCATGGAAGAAATTTTTTAAAGTAAATATTACTTTAATTTTTAAGAATTATGTATAGATTTTTTTGGAGACAATGAATTGACTTTGGAAGAACATTATTTCTTCAAAACTAATAACTACTTACTAAGAGATTTAGCCTCAAAAGAAATTCTAATATATATTCCGAAGCTTAAATATACTTCTAAGTACTTACGTTTTGAAGGACAATTTTCTTCCAAATGTAATTAAGTCTCGAAAGGTTATAAAATCTTCTGAAACAAAATCTCTGTCGGAAGTAAAATTACTCTAAGTACATTTTCTTCCAAATTAAGTCTTCCAAAACTAAGGAATATCTTTTGAAGTCAATTTGTCATGCACTCTTTGTCATGCACCTACACAGGCAAAATAACCAAGTAGCTCTGTTCTCATCCGATAAATATCCTAGTTTCTTAAAGATTTGAAACTATCTTTCCTGCTTATCCTACCTCACCGCTCTCACCATAGATCATCCACTTTGTGAAGAACAACTGCTTGAATTCTGGAGGACATGCCAAGAGGTTATTTTGGATGATAAGAAGGCACTATCTGCATTGGTGCAGGGGAAGACGATGTTCATCACACCAGCCACCATCAATCAACATCTGATGCTGGATGATGTAGAACGTGAACTGTCCTTCTTAAAAGAAGCAGTCAACGGCTCATTCCAGCTGATAGGCTATGAAGGTGACTACTCTTTGAGATCTTTCAAAAAGGGTAAGGTCTCTTTTAAATGGAAATACCTCCTCCATGTTATAATCTACTCTTTATCAAACAAACATGTAGGATGGGACCAAGTTCTATAAGACCTATCCTATATAGTCCATGGGATGATATAGGGGATCAAGTTCAAGTACTCATAGTTTGTATATACAAATTTAGTAGATAACTTTCATTCTTTAGAGTATTACTTGTTTCCTAGATATGAACAGCACATTCTCAACTGTGAACTAGCCTCACAGTTTAAAAGAAAATGTAATATTCTTAAATTGGAACAAATAAAGCCTAACATTTTCAAAAATATGGAAAACAACTATTGGTTTTTTCGGGGTTAAAATAGCTTTGTTTCAAAAATGTTAGAGCTCCCTGCTCAAGGTGACAATTTGGCAGCACCAAGAATTGTTGAACCCACACATTTTTTATCTTCAACACCCCTTTATCCATAAATAACCATCACCTACTAAAGGCCCCAATACACTCACCCATGCAGGAAGAAGTGGAACCAAGAGCTCCCACTTCCCTAAGGAGCAGACCACTCCCATCCCTTTAATGATCAATGCTGATGTTCATCATGCTAAGCCTGACGAACTCATTACCCTGGCCTCGAGCCTTCATCCTGAGTCTTAAAACTCAAATGACCAACCTTTAGAGGACAGTTACCATCTCTAGCGATTTGACCTCAATAAACCAATCCCTGACCTACAATTTTATGATGATAAGGATATAGGATTCAGTAAGTACTATGAGTCTCTCTTCTCCTCCCCTGTTCAAGGAGAGATGAGTGCTCCTGTTACTTCTATATCTAGCCCACATCATCCACCCATAACTGAGGTAGATTTTTCTAAACAAGCTTAGAGGTCCATGTGGAAGAGGCTTTCCCTTCTACAAGTTATTACATCTTTAAGACATAAACCATGATAACCTAGCTCCTTGGCACTTCTTATGAAGCTGTCTTTAAGCAGTGGAAATCCAGAGAATAGGAAATAATATCAGGTGGCTACCTTACAAAGGCAGGTCCTTAATTAGGAACTTGTGATCACAAATCTCAAGGGAAAGTTAGCTGAGAGGCCTACTAGGCATGCTTAAAATCCAATAGTAGGATGGAGGTATGACACTGATAGAACAGCCCTGGTGCTTTCTAGATATCAGGGTCGACAAGAAGTTTTAAACTTCCAAACCTTGGATTTTATGAAAGCTTTTCTCTGGTTGACCTTCCGCTTACTAACCCAAGCCAAAATAGGCAAGCTGATAGATTAGCTGAGAGGATAGGGTGTCGGAGTTTAAGAGAAGAACTAGTTTATATAGACAGAGGCTAGCAAGGAAAATAGTTGGTCAACAGAATATTGAGATAGACCTTAAGATTAGCTTCAAAGGGGAAACCTCAGTTGAAAGCCCAGCTGAAGAACCTATTAACCTTGAGACTACAACTCCTGCAACACCTATTACCCTCAGTGAGACACTAGCTGGTGAAGGTGTCTCACAGCCTTTCCTTGGCCAGATCTCAAGACAAAAACCAACTAAAGAAGGATAAAGCTTTCTCCTCCCTGAGTCACACACGCTAGTGCTTGAAAAAGGACAGAGGATTCGAACCTCAGAGGAGATTTAGGAGGAGAAGAAGGAGAGGAAAAGGAAGGCAAGGGAAGAGATGATGAGAGAGACCCCAAGCTTCATGCAAGCTACAATCAGGGCTGCCCCTAGGTCAAATACTCAGGAAGATGAGTTAACGGCAGCCAGATTAAATTATTTAGGGTCTAGAAATTATAATATAGTTGAACTGATCTCTCTTCCCTTGGAAGAATTGAATGAAATGGCTGATACTGAAGTGTCAAAAGAGAGGAAAGAGGCCGAGGCTGCTAAATTACTCCTCAAGATCAAAGAAGAAAGGTTAAGAAGAAAATTATATAAAGCCCGTCTCCTCTCTCTAGTTCAAGAAAGGCCTGAAGTAGAAACTATGGATGTGAAGGAAGAAACTAAAATAGATAGAGAATAAGACAGACAAAAGATGATTACCTACTTGAGTGCCACAGATCTGTATAAGGCAGCAACTCTACTCCTTCAATCTGATAAATACATAGAGTTTGAATACCTCAAGCATCTGGAGCAAGAAGTTCTCAAAGAAAAGGAAGCTGCTAGAAGGAAGAGGATGGAGCAAGCTATAAAGTCAAGAGCCACCATCAGAGCTAACAAGAAGAAGTCTAAAGACAGACTAAAGATGGTAAGCTTCTTGAAGCTATATGGATTCTCTAGAAGGAGGCTTGATCTAATGTCTCTATCCAAAATGGATGAGCACAATAGGTGATCAAGCAGAAGATCAAGAGGGGTGAGCTTTGAGACTTGCATCCTCCACCAAGTCAATATGCACCTGAAGTTAAGGTTATGGATGAACCTCAAGAGACAACATAACCTTGACCTAGTGTTGATCCATAGCCAACTTCATCTTCTAACTCATAGTAGGGTCCTTAACATTCTTCTAAACCTATGAACGGGAAGGACGAAACTAAGAAGGATAAAGAAGGAATACCTGGTGATCAAGACCAATCGTCTCAGTTGAAGTACAGATAGAGGAAGAGGATGGCCATCAGAAGGGACTTAAAGAAGAAGAAGAAGAAGAAGTCCAAGGCATCCACCTCTGCATCTCAGGATTAGTCAGAACATCCTGAGGGTGAACAGAAGAGGCTACTCAACCAACTCCACTACAAGTAGAGCCTCTTACTACTAAAAGACCAATCCTATCCTAGGCTTACTCTCCAAACCTAGATAGATGGTATGCCATAAGAGATGAAGGAGGTCAAGACATATACTTCTGGTAGAATATGCTTGACATTCCTTAACATGATCTCTTGGACATGAGGAGGTACTATGAGAGCCTAAAGAACCCAGACCAATTGATGAAGAGAGGAATGTCTCTGGTTCTAACGATGGCTGTAAAAAAGTGAAGATCAGATCAAGACTTATTAACATCCTCATGTTTTGGTAGCATCAGCCTAGGGGGGTTTGTAAGAGTTATCTTAGAGTTCTATGCTAACCAAAGAGTTCTCAGCATGCATTCTAAAGTACAAGGAACTTATTTTGAACGATTTGACAATACATAAAGAAGTTCAATAAGTGTGAAATCTTTCAAAGCCAAAGACCAAATTCTTCCGAAGCCAAAAGTGAAGTCTTCCGAAGACTAAAGAGTGATTTCATCCAAATACGGAGAAGACATGCTTTCTCTAAGTTACTTTTGATAAAAGCTTAATCACTTTCTGCTGCCATGTTTGAAGACTCACCAACTTATACAAGTTGGTGATTATCTCCATACTTTTATATTATGGTCTTTTAGTCTGTAACTTTCCACTCTTGTAATTTTATCCTTTTTTGTAATATATTAGGATGTGAGCTATGACATGTCATAGTCACTTGTCAAAAGGCAATCTGCCTTTTAACTTTACATTAATCTTGTTGTCTAGATTAGTGTTCCATTTGACCTTCAAAGTATGGTCGGCTGTAGGATGTAGTATAAAGTGTCTCTTGTAACCGGTACTTAGGACTAAGCCTTATAACAATTGTAAAACACTTAAGAGAAATATACATTATCCTTGAAAGCCAATACTTGTTTTTTCTTGTATTCTTACTTTTGTTCTTTGTTTCATTTTCCTGGTTTCCTATTTGATCTGTTAAGTGTTATACACTCCACCTTGTGACACTATTGCATAACCCACTAACTGTCATGTAAAAAGCTTTATAAGTACCCTGATGGGATAAAAAATTATGATTGCCATAACTAGAAAAATCCTAAACACTTGATTACTATTTTGTTAAGTTGCATATTCAAAATTCAAATTTATGAAAATTTGAACAAACACAACACATCATACACAAGGCAGATGTATGATACGACGGCCAGGTCTTGTTATGGACCTAGTTCTTTTTTTGTGCAATATACACCCACCACTATATTGGGTTAGCATATCATACGGCCACATTGACGTATGGTACGCAAGCTCGGTTCAAGAGTGGATTTTCACTAAAACTTGACCCATAACGACCGATAGCATAACTTCTTCTAAAAATGGATCCCTTTCTTATTAAATGCTTGAAACCTATATTTTCACCCATTCCCATCATCCCTCCCTCAACTTGAACAACGCCCAACCCTAACGTTTCATCTATCTATCCTAACGCTCTAAAATCTGTATGAAATTAGACAAATTCTAGGTGCATTTCACGTAACTTTTCCAAATGAACATAGTCCATAAAGTGGTTTATCCAAATTACAACCGTGTGCAAGTTGTCGTAACATAGGGTTTCGGGACTTTTTGGTTGTTTTTTTATTCAACTCCAAGGTTAAGTGTTTAGTATCTTAAGGACACTAGGGTTTGATCTTTCACCATCATTACTTATTATCGAAGGTATTTATGTGGTTTTTAGTGTATATGGGTATTTATTTGTTTGAAGTGTCGCATGACAATAATTATAGGTTATCATTATCTTCTTGAAATTGAAGGATTGCTATTTTGACTAATGGTTTGGATTATTGTTAAAGGATGTGGGGTCAGTGACATAAATCTAGGGTTGCTAGAATGGAATGTTGCTTGATTGACTTAAATATGGTTAAGAGATTTATTTAAGTTAAGATAGTAGATGTTTTGTTAACACATTATACCTTATTAGAGGAAATTGATGTCTTACATAAGACTTGAATTCTTTTTGAAATAATAAAAATAATAGTGCTATAATATGGTTAAGCAATGTAGACAGTGATGCTAGAACTACATTAAAAAGTTATTAAATGCAAAACATATCGATAACATATTTGTATGTGAAAGGCCTTTTATTTTCGATTTCATATTATTAGCAGTGGTTGACTATCTTGAGAGATTGGGATCAGGAGCAACCTTCAAATTTCATGACCCGGATCAACATGAAGGATTCTAATGAAACCTATCCTCCGATGGATGTCTACTTTGGTTAAATATTAGGGGGAGAACCCATCATGGACTACAACATTGTTAGGGTTTGTGGGTAAAATGAAAGTAGTGATGTAATTTTATGCATCCCATAAGTGACTGCTCGATGGTAGCCACTATTGATATAAATTGCAGTGGCGTAGCATAAAGTAGGTGTTTTATAGTTACCTTGTCTTTCCAAGTCTTCACCAAGGTTATTAAGGTTTTGCATATATTCTGACATCTTTCCAGCAAATTCTTCCACTATTTCCTTTTCCTCTACTTTAAGGTTATCGAACTCCCCTTTTAAAGTGTGCAATTTCACCTGTTGTACTTGAATTGACTCTAAAAATCAAACTCAAACACTACTACAGAAAAAGGTATTTGTTATGGTCAAATCCTTAGCGAATTTGTAGCAAACGAATATTTGCTACGAATTTGCTACAGATTTGGTTTGTAGATGATACTTTCGTTGCTAATTTTTCTTGCTACAAAATTTTGCTACAGGTTTAGCTACACAGATTGGCATCGCTAATTTAGCTACGCATTTGGCTACGAATATTTGCTATGGAGTTTGCTATAGAGTTTTGTTTAATTTAAGCTATAGAATTTTTGCAACGGAAAGTTTTGCTACAATTTTGCTATGGATTTTAGCCACGGTTTTGCTATGGATGATTTTTCTAGGAATTTGCTACAAATATTTTCTATGAAACTTAGCTACGAATTCGCTACAGTTTGGCTATGGAAATTGGCTACAAATTTTGCTCTGAGTTTTGTTATACTTTTGTTACCAATTTTGCTATGGGTTTGCAGTTAGTTTGCTATGAATTTTCTTAAATTATTGCTACGGATTTAGCTACGAATTTTGTCTATATTTTCCAAAAGATTTACGTTTCATAATGTTATTCAACCTTTTCCTGTATTATGCTATATATCACAACTTTCATAAATATATACAAACTTAATCAAAGATTAATCCAAAGCAAATAGCCTAAAATATCCAATTTCAATACATTAAGTATCCAAAAATATCTGAAAACATCACATGTTAATCCAAACCAAATAGCATAAAATATCCAAATCATCCAAAAACATCACAGGTAATATAGAAATCATAGTGGTTACTAGCATAAACTCATTCCTTAACTTGATGAAATGTTTTGTGGTAGGTTTTGTGATAGCATTTAAAGTTTCTCACTCATTTCAACATATAACCTTGCATTTTTTTCAATTTTCTCCATCATAGCATTCTTATCTGCTTTATCTCGTTCTAACTCCGCTACTTGTTCTTTCAACCTTTGCAACTATAAAGAATAATTAGCACATCACACTCATAACACATCAATTTCAAATACGTTAAGAACTCTTATTTTTAATAAATTACAAACAAATAAAGCTCAATATAAAACACTACATACAAGTAACTTGGTGTTTGTGCAAGAATGACTCATCCTTACCCATTTTTATATTTGTTATTACCTATCTTGACCCATTATTGACCCAAAATATAATAAGTGGGTTTGTTTTACCAAGGCTACCCATATCTATTAAAATAATGTCCAAATTAGTCCAACTAAAAACAAATGGGTTAGGATTGTTGCCTCTAATCGTTACTAGTTCATGCAAACATGCATCTTTTCATACAAAAATTCAATATGTGTAAATATGAATCTTCTAATATGATGATTCATTGATACCATAATAAATAGATACAAATCAAATTTCTATCACTAAAAAAGAATACCAACCTCATCAATTCTCCCAGGTGGATCACTACTAGACATTGATGGTGTACCGGTCATCACAACATACGAGTAACTAGTGTTGCCAGTTTCGTACAATCAACCTTTTTTCTTTCCCCCACTAGTTTCTGACCACAATTCCACATCAAGTTCAGGGTGTAAGGTATCGTCCTCTTCATATCTCTCAACAAGACACTCCTTATATTTATTTTATGATAAGTAAAAGTTAGTACATAAACATTTTACGCTTTCCATATATAAATAAGTATAGAGATTTAAAGTTTACAAATAAGTTTGGAACTAATACAAAAAACACACTCATACATGCTTGAAAGTCATATGTTGTGTTCATCACTCGAGAACAAAACAATTAAGGATAATGCATTGGCTTCTAAAGATTCACTAACTTTTAGAAGCAATAGTACATATGGGTTTACATAATATGGTTAAAACAATATAGCCTAAAGTTTTAACCAGACTATATTACAAGCTAGAAGTCTAGTTCAATATGGTACTACAACTTGATTGTACAAGCTTGTCTTTATAAACCCAACAATACCATGTTTGTATGATGAAAATATGCACTATTACTCCTCTTATAAAGTGGATTTTAAAAGAAACAAGACATATAATTCTTAACTTCACCTAGCTTTCAAGAAAGAATTGAATTCTATTAAATGTGTTATAAAAAAACTTCAGTTTCCCAAATAAAAATATATTGGTATTATTTTAAATAGTATCTTTTAATTAAAAATGACATTTTTTCCTAAATATTTATAATTTAGTAACAAAATATATATACAATGTAAAGGAACCTTACTATATTTTCACCCGCCCTCGAGTCAACCCAATTCACGTTATGCTCATGAGTGTTTTCTTCCACATCACCTGCTTCTCCCAAATTATCTCATACAAAACCACAATTACCTGCCAATCTGTCTAAGGGTCTCGACCCTTTCTTTGCATGTGTTTGCATCAAGAATTCATTAAGCTCAGCACGTCGCTTCAATATCTTATCCTAAAAAATTCATATTCAAATAGGAAAGAATATATTATTATTAAAGAAACATATATAGATGTGTTGGACCAAAAGAACTAATGAGCCAGATCAGAAAAACCTCTAAGTCCCACAAGACATCATAACAACTGCTGAATGCATCATCAGCCATTTGACAAAGACTGAAGACTTCAACAACTGAAGATCAAAGTATTAAAGAACAACAGCTGAAGACTTCAAGTACTGAGGACTCAAGTACTGAAGCCTTAAGTACTGAAGACTCATGTACTGAAGCCTCAAGTACTAAAGACTCAAGTACTGAAGAATATCAGCTGAAGACTGAAGTACTGAAGATCAACAGCTGATGTACAAAGACTGAAGACAAAGACTGAAGACATCAGCTGATAACAACTACTGAAGTCATCAGCTGATGAAACATCTGAAGTTAAATTCTGAAGACAAGTATTGAAGCTTCAGAGTTTGTGACAACAGCTGAAGAAGTATTCTTCAGTTGTTGTGATGGTTTACCTTTCAGCTTTTTCTTATCAGTAGTTGTATTTTCTATTTCAGTAGTTTGTAAAACGACTGAAGAGTATGTTCTTTAGTCATTGTAGTTTTCAGTAGTTTCTTTTCAGCTGTTGTAATAAGTTTAACACTTGGTACTTTTGTAAGAAGATGTCAGCTGTTTGACATCTTCAGTAGTTTAGGTAGTTTCAGTAGTTTGTTAAAATAACAGTTTGATGTCACTGTCAAGTGACATCAGCTGA
>BJCO01464537.1:0-14929 GCA_018326465.1 Flaveria floridana | reverse complement strand
AAAACTTGTAAAATTCTAACCTTTTCACGTGTGTTACTTGCAATTGATGATTCTAATGTGTTCCCTAGCTTGAGATCGACCAAAACCAAGGCACAATTGCTTTTTGAAGGCTGAAATTCAAAGGTGAGGGGCTTGGAATGGATGTTGCGGCCGAATGGGGTTTTGGGGGGGGCGGGGTTAGGGTTTGTTTTGTTTTAATTATTTTACAATAATTACCCTTTAACCCATGTGTTTTATATTTTTATAAAAAGGCTCTCTTTTAAACACTTTTTAAATATTTTTTAATCACAATACTACACATATAAACCCATAGTAACAATTGTATACTTTTATCTTTATAAAACACAAACATACGAATTTACACCCACGTTTTCACGTTACGTGATAAAATTTACCGTTAACATTTAAATCGCGTAAACACATAAGCATAACACAATAATCATCTAATCAATTAGATTATCATTAATTTAACATTATTAATTATTATTAAGTCATCAACGTTAAATGACAACTAGTGTGTGCTCACGACACGTGTATGCAAGACTTAACGGAACTAACGGAGTTTTGGTAACGGAAAATTACCGAATGTCACAAGTCTTGCCCCGCCAAGTAGCCTTCCCCTATGCCATACTCAGCAACCATTACCTGCCAACTGAAAATGCATAATAGTCAGCGTTGCTGAGTGAGTTTTAGTTTTATAAGTATCAAAGTACTTTATACGTTTCATACGTAAAAATACTCTTTTCTAAATACTTTCTTTTCTTTTACACATGTTCATTTATTATTGCACGTATTCATTCATTTCGTACTTTATCCTTTCGTTCGTTTTGTACTTTATTATTATCTTTCACTGATTCTAGATCCTGTCAAGCTTTTCCCCCATCGTGGCATGAACCCACGATCTCCGGGGTCGAATGATAAGGATTCTGTTTTGTACTATGGGTTCAGTCACCAAGACTGATCCCCCTGTGTGTGAACCCTCATGGGTTAGTCAAAATCGTACGTTATAAGACACACAATTGAGCTAACAACTCACAAAGAGTTGTGATCCTCTTTTAAATATGCTTGCAAGCCTTTTCATTCTTTCATTATGTTTCACTTTTCATCTTTGTAATCTTTCACTTCGTTATGTTTTACTTTACGTTTATTTACACATACGTCATACTATGAAAAGTCACAACATAACACTTGATGTATATTAAAATATAAGGTATACGTATTGAAAACTATTGAAAGATAACACCTCATGCACATATGCATAAAATACATTCATCATCACCTCCTACGTATTCTATGCATAAACCCTCGCATGTTCATGCTTAGAATAGTCCAAACCAGTCCATAAGTCAAACTAGGGTCAAACCCTAAAATTCTGTTTGTCCTCAAAATTTTAGAAAATTTTTTAAGTGTTGGACGCATAGGAACTATTTGGGCACATTAGCCCTGTTTGGGCGTTTCTCCACTATGCAGGCGCATCACCCTGTACTTAGGCATTTCAGTCAAATATTTAGGCGCATGAAGTACTATTCAGGCGCATCAACATACACTTAAACTTTTTAAGCCAAATTTCCAGGCGCATGGGCCCTGTTTGGCCGCATGACCTCACCTAAAACTTTTCTAAGGCAAAACACTAGGCGCATGGGCCCTGTTTGGGCACATGAGCACCTACTTATACATTTCTAATATATTATTCAGTCCCAAACTCATTCTTAACATGTTCTAAGCCTCATACTATCATTCTAAGCTTCAACACATCATGTACAACCATAAAATATCCATATATAAGCAATTATACATACGGTCACACATGCACAAGTTTTAAAAATGGTTTACATGCATTTTAGCCCCAAAAATCTTCAAAAACATGTAAAATATGGGGTCTAGAAACTCACCTTAGCTGCTTTCAAGTCTCAAACTCTTTGAGCTCGAACTTTCAAAGGTTTCCTAACACCTAGACATGTTACAACATCCAACCGAACACATATACACATAAGAACACGTATAATTCAATTACATGGCCAAGGAAATCTATAAAACCAAACCAAAACTTATAAAACACTTACCAAATTTAGATTTTAGCCCATTTTTCCTTGAGAACACGAGAGATGCTTCTCCTTTCTCTCCTTCTTTCTTTTTCAGTCGAAAATGGGAAGTGGCTGATATGGGCGGTCATGCTCTTTATATTATAAAATAATAAAGTTTTGTACGTTTTTACACTTAGCCCCCTCCACTTTGGCTGCTTTTCCTTTCATACAAGATACTTTTCTTTTTTTTTTCTTATTATTTTTCTTTCTTCCATTTAGACAAAATCTCCGGGTGTTAAAAGTCCACCCCCCTTAAAGAGGTTTCATCCCCAAAACTCATCATTCCTCAAATAACTGTGGGTAATGTTGTCTCATCTCTTCCTCGGTCTCCAACGTAGACTCCGAACCCTTTCGGTGTTTCCACTGTACACGTACTAGTGGAACCACTTTATTCCTTAGCCTCTTCTCTTTTCGATCGATGATTGCCGCTGGTTGCTCTATGTATCTGAGCCGTTCATCCACCTCAATATCATCCAGTGGTACAATCATATCTTCATCGGCTAAGCACTTTTTCAGATGAGATACATGGAATGTCGGATGAGTTCCACTTAACTCATCAGGCAGTTCTTGTCGGTAGGCCACCTCTCCTACTCGTGCAATGATTCGGAAAGGCCCTATATACCTCGGGCTTAGCTTGCCCCACTTCCGCAACCGAAGGATTCCTTTCCTGGGTGAGACCTTCAACCTAACTCGGTCGCCCACCTTGAATTCGATCGGTCTACTCCTCTTGTCGGCGTATGACTTTTATCTATATTTCGTCGCTTTCATGAAAGCCTTGATCTTCTCTAACTTCTCATTCGTAGCCTCGATCGCCTCAAGGCTTCCTAACTCTTTCTTTCTAATATCACCCCAACATACGGGTGTCCTACACCTTCTACCGTATAGCATCTTGTAAGGTGGCATACTAATGCTGGCATGATAACTGTTATTGAACGAGAATTCAGCTAATGGTAAGTGATCTCCTAACTTCCTCCAAAATCGATCACCCATGCTCAGATTATATCCTTGAGCGTCTGGGTCGTTCTCTCATACTGACTATCTGTCTAAGGATGATAAGCCGTGCTAATGTGTAGCCTCGTCCCCATCGCATTGTGGAATCTTTTCCAAAACTTCGATGTGAATCGGGTGTCATGATCCGACACGATAGACACAGGCACACCATGGCGAGCTATAATCTCCTTGATAAATAGATCCGCCAATCTCTCGGATAAATACGTCTCACGAATCGGTAGGAAGTGAGCCCTTTTGGTCAGACGGTCAACTATCACCCATATAGTATCGCACCCCCTCGTCGTACGAGGTAGCTTAGTAATAATATCCATGGTGATGTGCTCCCACTTCCACTCGGGTATATCCAACAGTTGGATCTTCCCGTATGGTTTCGGATGTTCTGCCTTCACTTGCAAACAAGTAAGGCACTTGCTTACGTACTCCACTACATCATGCTTCATTCCCGACCACCAATAACCTTTCTTCATATCCTGATACATCTTCGTGGCACCGGGATGAATCGAGTATCGAGTCTTATGAGCTTCATCCATAATCCGCCCTCGTAGATCTCCATAACAAGGGATCCATATCCGTCTTTTTCGGGTCCTAACACCGAGAGTGTTTTCACCCAATTCTGCGACTAGACCTCTCATTTGTTCAGAATTTAGGCGATCCTCTTTCAACGCCTCCTCTTGAAAGTCTTTCACTTGGGTCATCACATCAGCGGTCATAACCAACTGATAAGCTTTCACCCGAATCAGCTTGGGTCTCTCCTTTCGACTATGGGCATCAGCCACGACGTTGGCCTTACCCGGATGGTAATGGATCTCACAATCATAATCTTTGATGAGTTCTAACCATCTCTTCTATCTCATGTTGAGATCCTTTTGCTTGAAAAATTACTTCAAGCTGTTGTGGTTGGTGAAAATGGTGCACTCCGTCCCGTATAAGTAGTGCCTCCAGATCTTCAACGTAAAGACCACAGCCACTAACTCCAAATCATGGGTAGGGTAGTTGAGTTCATGGGTTCTCAGCTGTCGAGATACGTAGGCTATTACTCTTCCACATTGGTGTAAAAAATAAAAATATACATTATACTTGGCCTATGGGGTTTAGCCGCACATTGCAAGTGATCGATTTTAAATATAATTTATATTGAAAATAGGTGAAGATAAGCATATTGTAATGGCATATTTGAATTTTTAGAAAAATTACTATGCCGTTAAAAAATTCAAAAATATATTATAATTAACCTGCCTTGGTTTCATACAAAATATATATCAAAATATAGGTAAAAATAAGTATGTTATAGCTATATATTCCGTAACTTTATAAAACATTATATTTTCAAAGTTATAGAGAAAAACAAAATATGTTTAAAATTAATTATAATAATAAAATACATTATTTTCTTATTGACCCTTAGGTTTAAGCCGCACAATAATAGTGGTCTAATTTTTATATTTATAATTTTGAGTATATTAAGTTTGCAAAAATTCATAGTTGTTGACTCTATTAGTTAAACTAAAATTGGTTAGCTTATTAAATTTGTTCAGACTTCTAAATTGTTAGTCTATAGTTTGATGGGGACTTACAAAACAACAAGGTTAGTTAATATAATTGATATAGTAGACTTAGTTTTAAATGGAAATTGGACTAGGATGTAATTAAAAAAAACCCATCAAAAATCGAGTTGAAAGACTAAGGGTAGTGTTGCATTCAAGTTTTAATATAGTGTGAAGGTTGCATTTAAGAGAACCTTTCATTAATTATAGTAAAACAACTTTGATTAGTTTGTTATAATTTAATATAGTTAATCATAATTGATAGATGTGGATGGAAAATAGACCAGCGTGTATTTAGAAAAACCTTAAATTATACAAAGCATGTACCCCCATCATTCATATCTTGAAATTGTGTCATTTATTTTGACCCAAGACCTTTTGTATTAAACCCAAATATACAGAATCAAATTCTATCAACACTCTAGCTAAGCATAAGAAGATGCCTTTCGTAAGCATGGGATTTAAGTTGAGATATGTGTCGATGACGGTAACAACCTGTTCACCTTCATTCACCATGAAACGGAGAGCATTGGCGCTTCTGACGACAGTAACACAAATCGAATACTGTTGGTGGCGACCTTTCCAACCTGATATGAGAAACATCTTCTTCATTCACCATAAAAGAAAGATGGATAACAAGCTGTAATTAAAATTTAAAACAAAAATATACAATATTTTTAAAAACTATAAGTAATGATATCATGTCCTTGTATTATCTGGTTGTGTAGATTGTTCGTCTTGGTAAGGAAGTGGGTACTTTGTATTATGACTTATTTACAGATTCAAATCTAACTCTAACGGTGCTAAAAACTGATGTTATGATATTTGGTTATCACTTAATCCAGACATTGAGAAATTAAAAGAAAGTGGACTCTAGTCTGGAGATATCCTCGGATTCATGTTTCCAACAACGGTGTAAAAATCTTGTGAGCCAAAATGTCGGTTTGTAAGGCTCTCCTTTCCGGAGACCTCACAGTTGGTCATTCATAGCACTATACATACGTAATATTATACATTTCTTAAAACATTACAGCGGAAGTCATTAACATAAACCATTCATTTTTTTAATAATTACTGTTGTTATGCAATACAACAATGTTAAACTGCAAAAGACAACATCCTTTAATTGCATTACAAAATAACAATAATAACATGTGTGAATGGATGCCAGTCTTGCCCCGCCAAGTAGCCTTCCCCTGTGCCATCCTCAGCAACCATTACCTGCCAACTGAAAATACATAAAAGTCAGCATTGCTAAGTGAGTTCTAGTTTTATAAGTATCAAAATACTTTATACGTTTCATACGTAAAAATACTCTTTTCTTTAAAATACTTTCTTTTCTTGCACACATGTTCATTCATTATCGCACGTATTCATTCGTTTCGTACTTTATCCTTTCGTTCGTTTCGTACTTTATTATTATCTTTAACTAATTCTAGATCCTATCAAGCTTTTCCCCTATCGTGGCACGAAGCCATGATCTCTGGGTTAGTCAAAATCGTAAGTTATAAGACACACAGTTGAGCTAACAACTCACAAAGAGTTGTGATCCTCCTTTAAATCTGCTTGTAAGCCTTTTCTTTCTTTCAATATGTTTCACTTTTCATCTTTGTTATCTTTCACTTTGTTATGTTTTAGTTTATGTTTATTCACACATATGTCATACTATGTAAAGTCACAACATAATACTTGACGTATATTAAAATATAAAGTATACATTTTGAAAACTATTAAAAGATAACACCTCATGCACATATGCATAAAATACATTCATCATCACCTCCTACATATTCTATGCACAAACCCTCGCATGTTCATGCTTAGAATAGTCCAAACCAGTCCATAAGTCAAACTAGGGTCAAAACTTAAAATTCTGTTTTTCCTCAAAATTTCAGAAAAATTTCTAAGTGTTGCGCGCATGGGAACTATTTGGGCGCATTAGCCCTGTTTGGGCGTTTCTCCACTATGCAGGCGCATCACCCTATACTTAGGCATTTCAGTCAAATACTTAGGCGCATAAAGCACTGTTCAAGCGCATCAACCTACACTTACAATTTTTAAGCCAAATTTCTAGGCGCATGGGCCCTGTTTGGGCGCATGACCTCACGTAAAACTTTTCTAAGGCAAAACACTAGGCGCATGGGCCCTGTCTGGGCACATGAGCACCTACTTATATATTTCTAATATATTTTTCAGTCCCAAACTCATTCTTAACATGCTCTAAGCCTCATACTATCATTCTAAGCTTCAACACATCATGTACAACCATAAAATATCCATATATAAGCAATTATACATACGGTCACACATGCACATGTTTTAAAAATGGTTTACATGCATTTCAGCCCCAATAATCTTTAAAAACATGTAAAATGTGGGGTCTAGAAACTCACCTTAGCTGCTTTCAATTCTCAAACTCTTTGAGCTTGATCTTTCAAAGGTTTCTTAACACCTAGACATGTTAAAACATCCAACCGAACACATATACACATAAGAACATGTATAATTCGGTTACATGTCCAAGGAAATCTATAAAACCGAACCAAAACTTATAAAACACTTACCAAATTTCGATTTCAGCCCCTTTTTCGTTGAAAACCCGAGAGATGCTTCTCCTTTCTTTTCTTCTTTCTTTTTCAATCGAAAAGCATATGGGAAGTGGCTGATATGGGCGATCATGCTTTTTATATTATAAAATAATAAAGTTTTGTACCTTTTTACACTTAGCCCCCTCCACTTTGGCTGCTTTTCATTTCGTACAAGATACTTTTCTTTTCTTTTCTTATTATTTTTCTTTCTTCCATTTAGATAGAATTTCCAGGTGTTACACGGTTAATAACATATTTAAGCAATAGTCATAAGGTGGGTGCACAGGAGAGCCAAACATGTCTGGAGTGTAGACATCTTATGGTGTTTGTGATGTACCCTCTCCAAAGTTTGAGGGACTCACTTGCAAATTCGATGAACCCGGTTGATCATTTACATGTGAAGTAACCTCTCTGAAAGTTGATGTTTTGCTAAACTCTGACTTGTTCAGTTTGTCTTTGATGTTGTTGGTTATTTTGGCGGCCATCTCTCTGATCACGCCTCCTTTCCCATCGTGGTACGTTTATGGTACTGTGTTGTTCGTTGTGGAGTTAAGCAGCTCTGTTTGCAAATATGATATATGATATTAATAGTCATGTCTCGGATTGACTTTAAACTTTTAGAATAGTGTTTTGAACCCATATCCATATATTTTGCAGTTTGTTGATATTACTAGTTAAAACCGTCAATCCAAAAAAGCGAACACATTTACTAAATTAGTTTATAAAACAAATAATAGAAACCATATATACTAATAATGAAATACAAACCAAGAGTTGAGATCTTTCACCATAATCCTAAAAACCAGCCGGGATAGTACCCTCAACATATGGTACCCTCAACATATCTTGGATCTTTATATATTTAATAATACATTGGTTATCCCATTCTCTATAACCTGGTCCATTGTTACTTGTCATTGGTCTCCCCATTGACAACATTTTCATGCCTATTGTTCTAAGAGTCGATATACTATTCATGCAATTGAATCAAGATCTATAACATCCTGGTTTTTATATTTATGTATATATATAACCGAAGGGAATAAAAGAAGTAAAGAAGTATAGGGACTAAAGGTGAGTGAATGAAAGATAGGCACCCTAACCTCCCTATAAAAAGAAAGCCAGCCCGCCTTCATGCATGTTCTTTCGTGAAAGGGGGCTTAAGAGAGAAAGTTGCATTTCTACAGAGAGAAAGTTGAAGATTGAAGCAAAGGTAATGATGTTTACATATGAAACACTAGATCTAAGCTAGATCTATGCTATTTGGATGTTTTAGCATCGTTTTGATCGTTAAAGTTGTCACCTTGATGTATGTTTATGTAGATCTTGGTTGATCCCTTTCAGGTTAGGGTTTTCATCGAGTTCTTCTTGTTAAGGTGAGTTCTAGATCCCCACCTTTATATGTTTTCATGTGTTTCGGGCTAGTATGCATACTAAGAATGATTTGTTAAAGAATAAACGTTTTATAGTATGAAAATTATCATTTTGATGAGTTTAATAAAGTTGATTGATGAATAGTGGGTTCTATGAACCTAAATAGTTTGCATGAAAAATGTGGTAAGTACAGAAGTTAATGCAGGTAAATCATCAGTACCCGCATTTCATGTAAGTCATCCATATTTGTATCTTATTTCACTAAGTGTATAAATGTGAATGTGTATAGTTGAGCCGCATTTGTTTATGCAAATGTATATGTTACAGTTGTCCGTATTTGTCCTCAAATGCGGGCATGATATGTTACCTGCAGTTGTTAATAGTTGCCTCAGTATGCCCAAGTGTACAAATACAGATGAACAAGTAATTCACATGCATTTGTTACAATGGTTGTATTTCTCAGATAGTATCCAAATAAAACTAATAAGGATAAACGAATAGTCCACCCGCATTAG
The DNA here is from genome assembly GCA_018326465.1 of Flaveria floridana. Taxonomy (NCBI): domain Eukaryota; kingdom Viridiplantae; phylum Streptophyta; class Magnoliopsida; order Asterales; family Asteraceae; genus Flaveria; species Flaveria floridana. The sequence goes on along the minus strand of BJCO01464537.1, from coordinate 5,813 downwards.
TTGATTAATCAGTCACAATTGTTGGGCTGATTGTCCGCATTTGTATTAGTCGTACTTATTAAGACCAAGTGACCAAATACGGATAAACAATTAGTTCACCCGCATTAGTTAACCCTTGTTACCCGTATTTGTCTATTGTATTTTTGTGATATAGTTTGAATGTGCTTAGTATACTTGTATTAGTATGATGATGAATGGTAAAGAATGAAAGTTGTGTAGTGCTGATGAACTACACTTTCTATAAAGAAATCTTAGATTTATGTTATATATGAAAAGTAAATGATGGTTGCTATGTGTAATAGTATAGAGTATGACCATGGCTATGGTAATGTATGAATGATTTATTGTTGTTATGATAAAAGGATATAAAGATGAAAGATATCAGTAATTACAGAAAGAATATGCGCCCAAAGTACCAAAAGCCTTGCAAGCACTTATAAAGGAGTTTGCATGCATTGCATTCTCACCTGCTAAAGGAGATATGCCTAGTGTATTCTCACCTGACAAAGGACATATGCGTTAGGCATTCTCACCTGATAAGGAGTTCTACCTTATGTATGCTCACATGATAAAGGAGCTAAGCATTTGTGTCAAGCTCAAAGATAAAGTGAAAGAATAAAGCTAAAGTAAATGATCAAGTAAAGTATAAAGTATGGATGCTTATGATAGTATGAATGTATGAATGTATAAAGATGATATTGATGCTAAGTATACAATTTGATGAATAAAGTACAAGATTTACAAATAATTAATATGCAAAGAGTATCTTATAGTTTTTAAAACTAGAACTCATTCAGTGACGCTGACTTTTATATACATATTAGTTTGACAGGTAAATGATGATGGAATAAAGAATGACAGATTGACATGGATATGAAGTTACCTTGTTGCATGCAAGACTGGCATTCTGTTAGTCGATAGTTTGATAGATTGATGATTGTAATAGATGATAGTCAATGACCCCTTGTATTGATATTTTACATTCCGTTGCTAGGTTATTAAATGTTTAAAGTTTAAGAATTATGTGCTTATAATGTTTAAAAACTCAACTGTGAGATTGCCTAGAGACAGGGCCTTACAAGATTGTGTTAACTCTACCGGCACGGCTTAGGTTGTGGAGCGAAAGATGGAATGATCGTGTGAAAGGAAGTGGTAGAGGGATTTGTTGAATACATCAAAATTGTCTCATGATCCTTTCTGGTGCATGGTATTATACCACATCTAAAAAATTACATAACATTCACTCCTCAAACTGCGGATATCCATATTTCTAGTAGTAGTTGGATAATCTCATATGCCTTATTCCTTGCCTAATATTGTAGTAAAATTTATCTACCTCAAACCTGTTTCAATGCTATTATGTTTCCTTTTATGATGTATGCTTAATTGCTTATGTGAGGTATACATTATATTCTGATTGTTATGCGTATGCTATTGCCTTTGTGATATGTGTGATATATGCAATATAATTCTGGTTATTTTGCTTATGCACATGCATATGCATATACAAAACTCTTATGTGATGTATGCTTATGTGATATATACACTATAAGTTGGTTGTTATAGTTGTCGAGCTGGAGGTCTCTTTGGAAGCGGTCTCTCTATCTCCCTGGAAGAGGAAAGACTAGCCACCACCTAGTGGGACATATTGGGTATGTTTGTTTGTTTGTTTGTTTTAGTTGGATAATGTTGTCATAGGGTGTCTAGTTAAACTGAAATATAAAAAGGAAAAGTCAAAACTATAACTTATACTATGTTATATAATAATTTGAATTTAGCAAGCATACTACCATCCATTTCACCTACCTTAATAAATTTTGCATTCATGTGCTGCCAAGATTTAATAACAAGATTCTTTCTTATTCAATTTAGCAAGCATACCACCATCTAGTTCACATACCCTAATAAATTTTGCATTTATGTCCTCCCAACCGTGAACCTTGGCAGTCAGCATTGAATTCTTGACAAATATACTTTCATTATATATTTAATAAAATTATATAACAATATATTATTTATTATTTCCTTATTTTTAACCATCACATATACTTTCATCACTCGTTCAAACGAAGCACTCAAAAAATGATTTTTTGTTGTTGTGGTAAAGAAGCGACAATACGAACTTCATGTACTTCCAAATATCCTCAGTGTAGGTTCTACGGTTGTGGGGAGAAAGTAAGTATGTTTATCTTTTTAAATTTCTTATTAAATCTGACCTAAAAGCAATTGAATGTTTCAATAGGATAATAAATGTGAGTTTTTTTTTGCTAGTTTGATCCTGAGATGTGCTCAAGAGTAGTGGGAATCATTCTTGAAGTGTTAAAGACTAAGAATGAATTGGAGATGAAACTGAAAGTGATTCTAATCAAATCTAGAAAGTTGAAGAATTTACTAATTATGAGTTGGGTATTTTTTGTTGGAATTGTAGTAGATTTTGTTATGTATTAAATTCCTAAGTGGAATGCAATACGAGATAACTGGAAAGCTTCAATACTAGGATGGAAAGCCTAGAACACATATTTGAATATTGCATAGTTCGCTGGACCAAGCGGATGATGTAACCACTCCACAATAGTACTCGGATTAAAAATTTGTAATGCTTTAACATAACAGGGTAACATATTGAAATTGTCTTCCTAAATTTCATATATATTTTCAATATCTTTTCTTCTAGCCATCAAGCCTTAGCATACGTGATATCAACATGCAACTTTTATTTAATAAAGGCTCGAATCTGTTTCACAGGAAATGAGACATTTGTATGAATTTGTGCAAATTTATGGGTCGTGACGTCTTTCGATCTTAGTGAATAATTGTTATTGCGTACCACGGTGTTGAAGAAACTATATGCAGGGGTCCATCTAGTAATTCGCCATAAGTTATCATTTCTTCTCTTTACAACCTTTACAACTCAAAGACATGACAAGGGGCTTAGGTTTGTGGAAATTTTAGATGGCCTTGTTTTATGTCATTTTGATATCCATAGTGATGGTTTTCTTTCAACCACATAAGCCTCTCGATTTTGGACAATGTTCCACATACGAACACCGAGAATAACATGGTCTTTGGATTTAAAGTACATACCAAAACATATATCATTTAATTTTTTATTCCAAAAGACCATGTCATCTTCATCATATTCATCAAGGTGGATATAATCCTCCGACCCATTGACATTTACATTATCTTGAACATGACCATAAGTGAATCCAGTATGAACCCCAAAACTATATTGTTTAGATATTTGAGGGATTGCAACATCTTCTTCTGAATCATAGTCCGACGATGATAATTCACTTTCCTATATTTCTTCAAGTAACATTGCTTTTATAATTTTAAAATACAATTAAAACAATAATATTACTAATAATAAAAGTAGTATACTAACAATACTAATAATAACAACAACAATAATAATAATAAATGGAAAGAAATAAAGGATATATTTTAAATAAAATGAAGGGTTTAAAATGGGAAATCAAAATATGCCCATGTGTAGGTATGAAAGGGAAAGAGTCACCCCTCTCCTCACTCCCATGCACCCATAACAACCCTAATTCTAGAGAGAGAAAGCTCCCAATCAGTTTTAGAGAGAGAAAGTTAAAAAATCCATTAGAGGTGTGATTTTTATGGTGCTTTCTCTTAGATCTAAGCTAGATCTATGCTCCTAAGTTGTTTTCTACGTGTTTCCATGTGTAAAGTTTGAATCTTTAAGTGTGCATGTGTAGATCTCAAGTTATACCTTTGGTTCTAGGGTTTTTGCTTAAATGCTTGTAAGGTGAGTTCTAGATCCCCTCTTTACATGTTTTCTACCTTTTAGGGTTGGTATGCATGTTAAAAATGATGATTCTTTGATAAACATATGTTTTCTATGATAAAGGTGAGATTTTTATGAAAAATGTATGTTTTAACAAGATCTATAATGATGTTTGATGCATGATATGTTCTAGTTATGAACCCGAGCTTATGGAGGGCTAGATATATGGGTTAGGGTCATGCACAATTTGATTATATCATAAAATTCCTAAGTTTGAAACTGGACAGAAGGTTTACTCACCGGCATTAATTTACTATTCACCGTGTTTGTTTAATTAGGCTTTATTTTGACCAAGTGTATGGTCATCCATATTAGTTTACTGTTACCCGCATTAGTTCACTATTACCCGCATTAGTTCACTGTTACCCGCATTAGTTCAATTACCCGCATTAGTTCACTATTACCCGCATTAGATGACTGTTATCTTCATTAGATGACACTTAGGTCATTTCATCAAAGTTAATGCTATAATCTGATTATAAGGGTTATTATGTGGATACTATATGAATAATATTTAATGTTCCATGGATGATAATGATGAAGGGTACCTTATAAGTATTAAAGATGAACATTAATGAATAAAAAGAATGACAATGGAACATAATGAATGTCACCCGGGCCCTTATGATGATAAAAAATCTTGCAAGCAAAATGAATGGAGGTGCACAACCATATTATCATTAGCTCAACTGATGTGCGGTTTTTTCAGCCTGTGAGGATGCGCATCTAGGCTGATTTACCAATGAATGAATAGGACCCTTAAGCATGACAAGGCTTCATGCCTATCAGTGTGGGTCAACTTTTAGGGTTTAGCTACCATGATAAACGTGTATCGGCAGGGGTTTGTTATTTTTTGCCAACTATATGATGTAGGCTATTGCTTTATGCAATCCTACTTAATAAAATAGGAAAGATAATGAAAGAAAGAAAGATAATAAACTCAATGTTGAATGATGATAAGTCAATTTGACTATTACATATGATGAATGTGTATTCATTAAAAGAAGTTTCAAAAATGTATATTCTCTATATTAATATAAAATTAAAACTTAATCAACAACACTGACTTTGTATGCATATCAGTTGGCTATTGCTGAGGATGGCATGGATGATGAAGCTACTCGGCAATGGGAGTCTGGCATCCACTCATTTAAACTTATGTTTAATTTTGTAAAGGACAACATTAAGAATGACTTAAAGTATTCCGCTACAATATTTTCATATATCAACATTTTATATTATGTATTGTGTTATGAATGACCAACTGTGAGGCTTCCCGAGAACGGGGGCCTTATAAATAATAATATGACCTTTGGAAGATTTGTCGGATACACAATCCTTATTGTTGTTACCCACCGACTGCCCTCGAGTATCTTCTGAATTGGTGTATGTTGACATACCGACATCGTTTCCATTTGATGGAATTGAAATCTTGGTGGTTGAGATAAAAAAAGCTCGTAAAAGACCCATACAACTACTATGTTTATAACCGGGGACAATTGGATACGATTTCACATGAATTTGACTCATGTAGTTTCTAACATTTTTCGATAGATGATATATCATCTTCATACCCGTATCTCCTTTGATATATAACATTTTTGAAATGCTTTGAAATTCGTAATACAATATTCGAAACGAATTGATTGTCTATCAATTTCAACATAACTACATATAAGATCAAAAAATTTTGAAAAGTATATTTTAGAAGTCATAATAAACGAGTATGATTTTATTGATTTATCACTCATAATAACCCCATGTTGGTATGAAACATCACCGGCCCAATAACTAGAAACGGTATAAATGATAAAGATGAAGACATTTTAAGATTAGCTTGGAAAATTTTAATACAAACAACGACTAACTAAACACAAAAACCATTATAAAATCCTAAAAATACTTATTAACAATGTTTTCAGAACCGGATCGGACGTCGAACCGGACGCCTTACTGGTTTGGTGGTCGGACCGGTCGGACCGGTTGGACCGGATTT
>BJCO01464535.1:0-21353 GCA_018326465.1 Flaveria floridana | reverse complement strand
TATTACGACTAACGTCTTATGAATATTATTTAAATTATATTATTATGCATGTCAAGTATATAAATTTTACATATGCATGTTTACATGCATGTATATATATGAAAAATTTACGTGTGCATGTATGTATATATATGTATATATATATCAAATATATATATGAATGGTACATGAATACATTTTACATGAGCATATGTGAATGTATTATTGTTTGCATGTTTTTGGGTATAAAGACTCTCCATGCATGAACCTTATGCATACATGTTTGCATGCATGTATATATATAGAATTTTACATATGCATGCATAGATATATAAAAAAACTTTAGTAATAAGATTAGTATGGTACTATGCATGCCTAGGCAATGTATAATGTATATGTATCTAAAAATCATGACACCTATAAGTACATATGTAGTAAACTAAAAGTTTAATCAAACCCAACCAAACAACACCATAACACATTAAAGGAACTTAAACATCAAAACAAATCAAACCCTGATCACCTAAACACTAAAACTACAAAACCGGTTCTTTAGGGCAATAAAACCCGACTAAACTCTTGCTTAAACATAGACCTAATGACTAAGAAAGTCCTTAACATCTCCCTTCGCCACCTAAGATAGCCACCACCTCCATACTATCGCCACCTATCACCATGAGAACCTTTGCTTGACACCTAGCAAACCTAGGATAGGTTACTCATCAAATCTAATATGTAGACCTAATGAATATGCATTAATAGGAAATTGGCCAAGGGCCTTTATATCCCACTCATTCGATTATTTCAAACACAAAACAACCAAATCATCACCTTGTTTCTCTAGCTCTCGGGCCCCCTTAAACACCACTACCATCTCAAGGCTCTCTCAAATCTCCCTCGGGTTCGACCTTCATCACCACCATCACCTCCCATAACTAACACCACCATCATCACCCGTAACCAACACCACCATCATCACCCGTAACCAACACCACCATCATCATCCGTAACCATCACCATCCATCACCTTTGTTTCCCTCTCTACCTCTCGGTTTCCATAAACAAGTGACAAACACCCAAGTTTTATCAAGTTAAGAATTCAAGACATCTTCAACCATCTTTATCATCATCAGCCCTCTCCCTCTACTCATTTACAAGGTTAAAAGTCCTTTCTAAAAGTATTTAGATCTCAAAGATTACATATGTGTTATAAACACATATAAAAATTAGTTTTGGTACATATACACCAAAAATAATCTTAAAAAGTTTTGAGAACCTTAATTCTCATCAAGTCACAATAATGAAATCAGAAAACTTGTGACAAAAAGGATATTTTGGGAATTTATGAGAATAAATCTTATAAATATTAAGTAAAATAAGCAAAAATATTAGATAAATGCAATTGTGGGAATAAATATTGGAAAATTTTTAAAAAAATATTGACTTATAATTTTGTAAATTTTAGTAAGAACATCATAAGTAAAATAATTTAAACAAATTATTTAAAAAATGAAGAAAATACTCAAAAATACAAATAAATTCGGAAAAGTTCTGGAAAAATAACAGAACAAATCTTTTAAATTATAAAATCTCCAGAAATTATTTTATGTTTTATTTCCTTATTACGATTGAAAAATTAATTTTTAAGTGTTCTGTAAAGGAAAAATCAAAAGAAATACTTAATCAATACCATAAATCGTGAAAAATTCACAGAAACCATTATAAATCAAATTTAACAGATGGTGTAAATTTTATAATTTTTGGAGTTATATATTTATTTTTAGTAAATTTTAGGATTATTGTAAGATTTACAGAAATAAATCTGTTGTGACTTGTACATCATAAAAATTATGGGATGATATAAACTATTAAAGTAATATTCTATAAAATTTTGGTAATTTTTGCAGAACAGTAGCTATTTTTGGTGATTTATGGAAAAGTTGAATTAATTATAACAATTTATAGATAGTAAAATAAAATCTAATACATTTATGGTAATATTACAGTTAAATTTTCAAGAATTAATTATATCTGAGGTTCTAAAAATTTTAAAGAAATTTTTATCTAGCTTATGTATTATTTTTATAGGTTACATTTGGGACACAAGTGAGACTCATAGTCCCATTTTTATATTTGTAAAGCTTTTAGGGGAAAAAGCATACTGGTTATGTTGATGTATTATTTTTGAAATTATTTTAAAATATACTGTCATTCATGATACAACCATTAATTTGAATAAGGAACTGTCTGATAATATTAGTAGCGGTACTTAGGAGAATATTTTGTACCAACAGAATTAGTGTTGTGATGCTAATTAACTATTCCCTGCACCAACAGAATGAGTGTTGTGATGTAATATTATCTGATCTTGTGAATTATTTCGTGACAGTATGATTATGTGTGTGAGCAGGTTTAGTTGTAATTGGTGCATCAATAAAATGTTTTGTCTGGAAATAAACCTATGATCTCACAAACTTTATGTTGACTATTTGAGTATACTTTTTCAGGTGAAACATGACTAACAACATAGACTTTTCGTTTGATATATACAACGGTTGGGGCGAAGTAGTGGGAAGGGTCTGTGTAAGCCTAACCGTCAACATATACGATGACAGCGTTGTGGTGGACGCGGATTTCCATCGCATTTGAAAATGTTTAGTTAAATAAAAATTTGTAATAAGGATTATATCAAATTTGGAATTTATATGTAATGATGTAATCCTAACTTATGATATATACATAATTAAGTTGTGTGTTTTATGTGTTAAAATTGTTATGATTTAATTTCCATTTATCAATTGCGTTTTGAACAAACAAGTCACATCCAGAAATCGTTTCACGCTTACGCCGGTATGTGACAAAAACTACCCTTCATATGCTTTATATACAGTATAGATAAAATATTTAATTACTTTATAAATCAATAAATATATAAATTTAGTATATTAACTAAACAAATAGATAATAATCTACTAATAGAGAACTAGGCATTTATGAGGAAAGAAAATAGTCGCAAATTTAGCTTTCGATTTGCAATCAATCACATCATAAATTAGCTACTGCAATTAATTTAGTATCAAAACAATTGCAAATTTCATGATCAGTCAACTGATGTCTCAAACATGTTGCAATAATTACTACAATGATAAAATCTGGTCGTAAACTAGTAGCTAAGGAAGACATTCACACGTTTTGCACTAGTAGAAACGATCACCAAATTTGTGGCAAAAAAATCCTTGGTTGCAAAATGGATGTTAAACGTAACTAACCAAAGGGCTTCTTGGGACTGCATTTTAAGTCGCACAGTCAGTCACAAATATTTAGCTTGCTAGTAGTGCTAGGAACCGAGTTTAGTCAATAGATATGTAAAGCTCATGTTGATATATGCTCATTTAAGATATACTTGATTTTAGCTTTTAACAAATCTATATTTAGTACCTCACCAGCAGCTTGGCTTAGTTGAAGCTCTCAATATACACATATGACTACATGTGGATTTTTTTTATTTGGAAGAATGGACGGTAATTATGCTCGTAATTGTTCCTAAATTTAAATTGGGAAAGCGTGTATTGTCCTCTCTTACACTATAAAAAATAAGATCCACACAATGACATCCTTTTTACAGAAAGGTTAGATCAGAATAATAGGTAGTTTTTATTACAATGATGATCTTTCTTCAGCTTATTTTATGGTTCTTATCTACAATAAAATCTCAAGAAAGAGTATATGTACCTGTATATCATTTGGAAAACATTCAAGCAACAGAAGACTTGATTTATATAACCGTTATCAAACATTTTGTATAAACACACAAATGGTAGCTGAAATGTGAATTCTACAACCGTTGGTGCGAGCGTTTGACATTTGATAAAGATGTTGAACCCCACTAAGAAGTATCCACCACCAACCAAATGGCTTCAACATGATGGTAGCTCAAATGTGAATACTAGTCAAGAGGTAGATGGTAAATGTTGGATCATATAAGGCTGACGCAACTAAAACAACACTTAGAGTATTTTGAAGTACAATTGAAAAGTCTTCCGAACACCAAAGTGCTCTTCCGAAGGCAAGTTGAAGATCTTCCGAAGCTTAAGTATGAAGAACTTCCGAAGGAAAATTAAGTGTTCCGAGACCAAGTACTTTTCATTCCGAAGTATATGAAGAACTTCCAAAGGTAGAACTAAGTCTTTCTAGACTAAGTAGTTCACCTTCCGAAGTATTCACACTTACAAGATCAAAAGGCAAAATTTTTCGAAGAATGAAGTCTTGAAGAGTTGCAAAACACTTGGAAGAAGTTGATTCTTTCGGAGTATAAATGGTCTCGGAAAAACTTATTCTTTCGAACCCATTTGTGACATCCAGAAATTTTCCGTTACCAAACTCTGTTAGTTCCGTTAAGTCTTGCATATACGTGTTGTGAGCAGACACTAGTTGTCGTTGAACGTTGGTGACTTAATAATAATTAATAATGTTATACTGATGGTATTTTAACTAATGATATGATTATTAAGTTGTGCTTAGATGTTTACGTGATTTAAGTATTAACTGTGAATTTTATCGTGTAACGTGACAACGTGTAATATTTATTTTGTGTGTTGTGTGACAAATGAAAATTATACATGATTATTATTTGTGACTAATAATAATTGTGTTTAGTAGTTAAAAACCTTTTAAAAACTATTTAGAAGCTTAATTTCATAAAATACAAGTTATAAGGGTTAAAAGGGTAATTATAAGAAATTAAATAAAACAAAAAAATCCTAACCCTAGCCCCCCTAATCCTCGGCCGCGACTTCACCTTCAAACACACACACACTTCGAAATTCAGAAAAATCAAGCGAGGAAACCACGGATTTGATCGATTACAGGCAATAGAACAAGTTAGAATCATCAATTACAAGCCATTACACGTTTAAAAGTTGGATTTTTACAAGTTTTTATGAATTCTATGTTACGGCCGAAACTCTAATTCGATAATCTGAAATTGAATGTTGATTCTTTGTTGTTTGTTGATGTTATGATGTTAGTTAGGTTATATTGATGCTAGTTTACGTCGATTATGCAAGAAAGCTTTGATTTTGATGCATTGTTCATAGGTTACTAAGAATAGTAACCTTATTTTGGATGAAATGGTGATTTGATGATAAATTGATGTTATTGATGTGTTTATGATGATTATTACATGCTAGATTGTTGTTATGAACGTTGGGAATCCCAGAATGCACGTTGTAGTTCATACATTACTAAAGATAGTAACTTTTTGGGTATGAAAGTTGATGAATCATGTTAATTAGATGTTGTTGATCATGTCTAGATATTGTTATGAACTTGAATGGGTATGTAAATGGTAAATTCATGAATGTAATGTGAGTTTGATGAATTTGGGATGTACTTTCCCAAAAGGGAAACTTTAATTATACAAAACCTTGAATATGATGATTTGAGTATGTTAGGAACATTAGGATCATGCTAGTATGTTCATGGATGATTTCTAATGTGATAGAATGTATTGGTTGGGTTGAATGAATGTTGATTCGGTTAGTTATCTGTTTTGCCCTGTTTGTGGGAATTCATGGTTATGGGTTATAAGGGTATGTTAGAACTATTGTTAGTTGGTGGTTGATCATGAATGAGCATGTTGGATGTTATGGGTTATGTTAATTGGTATGCTGATGATCATCATATGCGCGTGCGAATATGAGGTCCCTACTTAGTGGGATTGGCAGAGTTTAGGGTGTGAACTCGTGAGTAGCTTCACATGGCATGTGGTGCTTGATTTGATCCTTGTATGATGTGATGGTTGTGTTATAGTATACTGAGCATGATAATTATTAAGATTCGCATGAATTGTATGATATTTGGTGATATGATGATCTAGGTAGTACTTATGGGTAATGAAGTGTCATATGTGATCAGTCTGTATGTTAACTATGTATGAAGTACTGTTATGATTGTGTAAATGAAAACTTTACCTATAAACGTGTCAAACGGGTCAACTGGGTCAAATGTGTCTTGGCTTTATAAAACCTTGAGTCCTTTGATTGTAGAGCACTTAGGGTTTGTTTGGGATTTTTGTGTACTTGTACTTATGTACTCATGTGTTCTAGGTAACCTCTGAAGGTTGTCTTTCCACCCTTTCTTGTCAAGTTAAGCTTTAGGTATCTCTTACGCTCATCAGGTGAGTTCATGCCCAATCTTTTTACATACTCTCTTTTGGGGGAGATAGCATACTGGTTTTACAAACGCTTTATTTAAATGAGAAGTGTATAGTATAATATAGTGTTGATTACCATGGAAAGTCCTCACACTTTCAGATTGATAATAATGAATTAGCGGGAAATTTTAGGTAGTACTACTGGGTCTGACGAGCCCCACCTGTGTGTCTCGAGGTCAGACGGGTGCAATATTGTCCTAATGAACATCGTCACGACCTGGTAATTCATGGCAGGAGGCAACAAACATAACACAGTCGGCTTCAATCGTGAAATCAGTATGATTATTACTTTTTGTTTATAGACTAGCTATCTATTATAATATACTTCTCATGTTTTGCAACTATTACTGATTTTGGTTTGATGCAAACTCTTGAACTCACCAACCGTTGTGTTGACTTGTTTAGTATGCTATTTTCAGGTTAAGGTTGCCAATTGCCTAGGAGCACTCATGAGTCAGCATTATGAAGTTGTCTGCATGTCATGAAACAGTGTTTTGTTTATGGTTGTTAAACACTTATGCTTTGTTTTTGCATAACTTTTGGGCGCCTATGTTTGCGCATTTTCAACTCATGTTACACTGTTTTGGATTTTCTAGTTTCTTAAATGCTTTCGCAATATTTAAAGTAAATCTATGATTTTGAATGTTAGTCCATATAGAGTCGTTCTTGGAAACTAATGACTGAGATCCTGGTATGTCACGCGCTTCGCGGTAGAACCCCGCACGTGGAATTTGAGGGTGTGACACCATTTACCTTCGGAAGAACCAACTATAAACTAGTGGACATAAGTATGGGTTGTCTGACATCCGCTGCAACCTCTAATATACTACATGGTGCTTTTCCATGCACATGTAGTTAACCATACTATAATCCACTGATCACCTTTATCAATTAGTATAGTTGTCACTTTAGTTGGTGACAAAAGGTAAGTCATGGACCTGTCTTGACTACCTAGTCCTCTGATAGTATTTTATCTAAGATGCTTTGCTTCTACCAGTGTAGTATATGTCTAGTTGTATATTCTAGCTAGTTATCTAAGTATAACCGGCTGGTTATCTAGTAGTATATATAGTTTCTTATTATAACTCATCAAACCTTGCTTGTAAGAGTCCTGTAATGCTAAGTTGAGAGGTAATATATTCAAGTATTTTGCAAAACATTCTTTTGTTCATTAACTTATTATATTATTGTCAACTCAGTTAGAGATTCTGCTTCATCAACCGAGTGATACTACGTGAGTTTGTGAGATAAACTTGTGTTGTGAGACCAACACCGATCCTGCAACTAGTATCTGAACTTTTGAGGCTCTTGATTGTGAGATCTAACCATCCCAAATCACCTTTATTTCTTCACACTTACTCACTTCACTCAAATTGCTCTCAACCAGAACTTTTCTAAGATTGAGGTAGGAACCATGACCAAGGCCCCTATAATCACTCCTAATAACTTTAGAGCCTGGTGTCTACGTATTGAAGGCTTTATCAAGTATCAAGACAGCCGAATGTGGAGATTAGTCACTCACGATCCTTACAAATGGTGCCATGATTGAGAAAGCTGTTGAAGGCTACTCTGATGAAGACTTTAAGAAGATGGACATCGAACGCAAAGCCATGATTGTGTTGCTTACAGCCATACCAAACTCTATAATGGTAGGCTTTCAGCAATGCAAGTCAGCCAAAGAACTATTTGATGCTTTGACATTGATGTAATCTAGTTCCACCGAATCTGAAGAGTCCAAGAAAGATGTACTGAAGTAGAAGTTTGAAAACTTCACATACATTGTTGGTCTGATCTTGAGCCAACAATACTTCAGGTACATGGACTTTAACGCATTTCTTCAAGAGAACTGAGAATCTCTTAGGAGTGACTCTTGAGAAAAGAGACATAGTAAGAAAATCAATGAGTGCACTTCCTCATGAATGGACTTTTTACTGTGTCTCAATCAAGAGAACTGAGAATCTTAAAACTCTCACCATGATTGAACTATATGAAATCCTTCATGTATACCATATGAAGATGGAAACTCAGAAGGGCCATCAGGTGAACAGAAGCTCAAACCTTCCTGTCAGCAATGCTCTACATGCTGCTAAAGGTTCAAGAACTCCCCAACCCTAGATGTACCTGAACTACCCCTAGCAGCCATCCTCCTCCTCTAGGCCTTACATCACATTTCCTGAGCCACCCAGGTCTCGACAGGCTCAACAAAATCCTTTCAGGATAGTTGTGCTTTTGTTTTAGGAAATGAGCACTCTGGAGATTTTCAATTCTGCTTTGATGATTTAGAGTGTTTCAGCCTAAATTATGTAGAGTAGATGGACATTGTGCAGTAGATAGCTCTCTTAACCTATAAAGCAAAGAAGTTCTTCAAGAGAACTGGAAGGAAATTTCCTCAGAACCCAACAAACAACAAATTTAGGTTTCATAAGTCAAAGGCCAAGTGCTACAACTGTATCCAACTTGGTCACTTTGCGAGGGAATGCAAGGATCCTAGATCCAATCCTGGAGCAACTCAAGCCTCCCAACATCCTGCTACCTCAAAAGCTACAGCCAAACTAATTGAACAACAGACGATAGCTGTTGCTCAAGAAGTTGATTGGAGCTTTATGGTGTAAGATGTCACTCCTACTCAAGCTCTAATGGCTAGAACTGAAGATACCAAGCTATATAAACATCTCTGTACTCCAGCATGTATTGCTGAGGTTAAATTGTCTTAGGACTACAACATGGAAATCTAATATATATTAAAATCTGACTTTAAGAGAGCAGGATCTAACTATAAACTTAAAACTAAAGATTTAGAGAAAACTATATCTTCTTTAAGATATAAACACTCAAACTACAAGGCTCAAATAAAGTATTTAATCTCCAAGTTGACTGAGGCTCAAGCCGAGCTAGTAATAGCTGAGGCTAAAGCAAAGAAGTATGTTATTCAAGAACATAACTTCAACACCATTATTGCATCATCCTCCTACTCAAAGGTGTGTTATCAAAACAAAAGTGTGTTGGGAACCAATGAAACTGCTCCTACCCTCTTATGTGTCTGTTAGATAGCGAAGATGTGGTACTGATAGGCAAGAGGTTCAAACTGTTGACCTACTATGCAATAAGCAGAAGAATGATGCAACAATGATGACCACCACAGTGAAGGATAAAGTAGAAAACCTTAACCACACCACTGATGATCAACACCTAACCACCAAAGATAGAAAGAGAAAAAATCAAGGCAGCAAGAAAAACTTCCAAGAAGGTGGCTGAGCCTAGATTAAAAATAGACCCAAGGAAAAAGGGTGTATACATCTCAGCTGGATACCACTTAGTAGTTGGAGACTCTGATTCAGGAAAGGAGTGTAGTTGTAACCCCCGTTCCTTGAACGCTTACAGTTGGACATTCATCGCGCATAATATTTAAAACACGTTAAGATTCATTAGAATAATAAAAAAACATTGCAGCGGAATGATTTAGCAAAAACCACTTCATGGATTAATAATCATTTTTTTCCAAATAATACATTGTTGTTAAAGTACAAAAGAATAATAAGTTACATTACAAGACAAAAGTATTATTTCTGCATTAGATGGATGACAGTCTCTTATTCGCCAAGTAGTATTCCCAGTAACAAGTTACCTGCCAACTGAAAATACATAAAAGTCAGCATGCTGAATGAGTTCTAGTTTTTATACATAAAATACTTTCCATTAATTTAAAACATTTTCTTTACTTTCATACATGGTCATTCATCGTACTTACATCAAGGCATTATTATTATTCTCTTCCATTACCGCACATATTCGTTAGGTCATCATATTCCTTTCTCATCGTTCGTTTCGTTCATTTCGCACATTTCAAACTTTTATTCATTATCTTTAACTTTCATCTAGACCAATGTCATATGCTATACCCCAAACACTATGCACGAAGCAGGTAATGAGCCGAATTCTATAAATTAACCCCCTAACATTGTGCACGAATCTGACACCAGTACCGGGGCAAGCAACAAGGGTTGCGTTTTGTACATATTGGTCAATCGCCAAGATTGACCCCTGTGTGCATCCTCATGGGTTAGCTAAACTGCACACAGTTAAGCTAACAACTTCTCAATAAGTTGTCATCCTTCATACATTTGCTTGCAAGACTTTCATTCATTCATTATGTTCCACTTTTCATTATTTTTAATCTTTCGCTTTGTTTACGATAATACTTTACGTACACGATCAAACACACCACGTAGGGTCACGTAATAATACGTAATATGGAACATGCATAACAGGCTTCAAACATGCATAACACCAACAAACATAACCACCAAAATTTCTAAGGCATTAAGCTTATGAGCACTATTTTGGGCGCATGGGCACTATGCAGGCGCATGGGTACTTTAGGCGCATGGTCAAAAACTTAGGCGCATGAGAAAAACTTGGGAGCATGGGAAAAACTTAGGCGCATAGGAAGATTTGGGCGCGTGGATACTATGCAGGCGCATGAGCACTATACAGGCGCATGGGCAGTATGCAGACGCATGACACTTAGGTGCATGGAAACTTAGACGCATGAGCCACACTTAGGCGCATGGGTAGTGGCCGCATGGGAAATTTCGGTGCATGGGCAAAGTGTTGGGTGCATGAGCCAACAGTTAGGCGTATGGGTAGTTTCTAAGCGCATGGGAAAATCCTAGGTGCATGAGGACTATGTTGGGCGCATGGGCATTGGTCCAATTCGAACTTACAATATTTTCAGACCTCAATCATCAATCTAACATGTTCTTAACTCGTTTATAACATATTAAGTACCTAAAAGAAGCATATAAACATGAAGCACAATAAAACATACCCAAACATACACTTATCCGTATAAACAGGGGTATAAACACACAGTTCACGTACTGAAAGTTACAAAAAGTTAGTTACATACATTTTTAGTCCAAAAACAAGTTTAAAACAATAAAACTGGGGATCTAGAACTCACTTGTTGCAGCCTTTGAGCAAAACTTCTTCAAACTCGAGCTCACAAGGATTTCTAACACCAAAATCATGCCAAAAGCACAAAACCAAACACACATACACACAGAAGACCAAAGCAGTTGATGGCACAGAGTAGTAAGCGGCCATGTCCACTTTTAAACATAATAATAATAAAGTTTGCCTCTTGTACAACTTTAACCCCTTAACTTGGGTTATTTTACTTTTGTTTCTTTTTTACTCACCTTTTCTTTTTCATTATTCTTTTCTTAATAAATTTTCGGGTGTTACAAGTCCAGCCCCCTTATATAGGTTTCGTTCTCGAAACCAGTCACTCCTTGAACAGTTGTGGATAATGCCGTCTCATCTCTTCCTTCCTCTGCCTCCACTGTACTTGCACTAGTAGAACCTCTTTATTCCGCAATCCCTTCTCTTTTCGATCAATGATTGCAACTGGTTGTTCTACGTAATTGAGCCGTTCCTTCACTTCAATGTCTTCCACTGGTACAATCATATCTTCATCCGTTAAGCATTTTCTCAGATGAGATACAAGGAATGTTGGATGAATCCCACTTTACTCATCGGGTAGTTCCAACATATAGGCCACCTCTCCTACTCAATCAATGATTCAAAAAGGTCCTATATACCTCGGGCTAAGCTTTCCTCGCTTCCTAAAATGGATTATCCCTTCCAAGATGAGACTTTCAACATAACTATGTCTCCCACCTTGAATTTGATCGGTCTCCATATTTTTTCAGCATTAGACTTTTGCCTATCTTTTGCCGCCTTCATAAAGGCGTTGATCTTCTGTGACTTTTCAGTCATTGCCTCAGTCACTTAAACGATCCCTAACTTCTTCTGTCCGATGTCACCCTAACATATGGGCGCTCTACACTTCCTGCCGTATAGCATCTCAAATGGCGTACCAATGCTGGAATTATAACTGCTGTTGTATGAGAATTCCGCTAATGGTAAGTGTTCGTCCCAACTTCCACGAAAATCGATCACGCATGCCCAAAGCATATCTTCCAGCGTCTGGATGGTCCTTTCCAACTGACCATCTGTCTGAGGATGGTAAGTCGTACTAATATGTAACTTCGTCCCCATCGCATCACGAAATCTCTTCCAAACTTGGATGTAAACCGAGTATCGCAATCAGTGACAATAGACACTGGTACAACATGACGAGTTACGATCTCCTTGATAAATAGATCTGCCTATTTCTCAGATGAATATGTTTCACGGATCGGCAGAAAGTGAGAACTTTTCGTCAAACGGTCGACTATCACCCATCTGGCATCGTAACCTCTGCCGTACGTGGCAACTTTGTTATGAAGTCCATGGTGATGTGCTCCTATTTCCACTCGGGTATATCCAAAGGTTGGATCTTTCCGTATGGCTTCTGATGCTCTGCCTTTACTTGCAAAACATGTACTCGGCTATATTGCGCTTCATCCCCGGCCACCAATAGTCTTTCTTCATATCCTGTTACATCTTCGTGGCACCGGGATGAATCGATTATCGAGTGTTATGAGCTTCATCCATGACTCACCCTCGTATCTCTCCATAACAAGGGATCCACATCCTCCCAAAGTGGGTTCTCACTCAAAGAGTGCTTTCACCCTACTCTGTGACTAGACCTCTCTTCCTTTCGGAGTTAAGGTGATCTTCCTTCAACGCCTCATCTTGAAACCCCTTGACCTATATCATCACATCGGAGGTCACCACCAATTGGTAAGCTTTCACCCGGATTGGCTCGGGTCTCTCTTTTTGCGTAAGGGCATCTGCCACTATATTGGCCTTGCCCGGATGGTAATGGATCTCACAATCATAATCCCTTATAAGCTCGAACCATCTCCTCTATCTTATGTTCAAATCATTCTACTCAAAGAAGTACTTCAAGCTTTTATGGTCGATGAAGATAGTGCACTTCGTCCCGTATAAGTAGTGCCTCCAAATCTTCAACGCGAAGACCACCGTCGCTAGCTCCAAATCATGGGTAGGGTAATTGGCCTTATGAGATCTTTAATATTCGGGAAACATAGGCTATTACCCTCCCTTGTTGCATCAATATGCAACCTAATCCTAAATAAGAAGCATCCGAAGAGCCACCAAGTCTTCGCTTCCTTTGGGTAACGACAAAAAAGGAGCTTGCATCGATCTCGCCTTTAGCTCTGCAAAAGCTTTCTCCTGCTCCGGACCCCTTACAAACTTCTCGTTCTTACAGGTCAACTTGGTCAACGGAGAAGCAATTTTGGAGAAGTCTTGGATAAATCTTCTATAATAACCCGCCAAACCCAAGAAACTGCAGTTCTCGGATAGCGTCTTTGGAGGTTTCCATTGCATCACTGCCTCCACTTTTGCCGGGTCTACCTTAATCCCTTCAGGATTCACCACATGACCCAGAAACTGAACTTCGCGCAACCAAAACGCACACTTGTAGAACTTGGCATACAACTTCTCTCTTCTAAGCATTTCTAGCACTTCATGAATGTGACCGACATGTTCCTCTTTGCTCTTTGAATAAATCAGGATATCATCGATAATCACAATCACTGATTTATTCAACATCGGTCAATACACCCGGTTCATCAAATCCATAAAGACAGTTGGCGCATTGGTTAAACCAAAAGACATCACGAGAAATTTATAGTGTCCATAATGTGTGCGAAAAGCTGTATTAGGGATATGTTGATCCTTTACCTTCAACTGATGGTAACCAGACCGGAGGTCTATTGTTGAAAACCAACTAGCACCTTAGAGCTGATCATACAAGTCATTAAGCCTCAGTAATGGATACCGATTCTTCACCGTCAACTTGTTCAGCTCGCAGTAGTCTATACACATCCTCATACTACCATCCATCTTCTTTACAAATAAGACCAGAGCACCCCATGGAGAGATACTCAGTCGAATGAACCCTTTGTCCAACAACTCTTGTAATTGACCCATCAGTTCCTTCATATCAGAGGGAGCTAAGCGATAAGGAGCCTAGCAACAGGTTGGGCACCAGGTTAGGCACCAGGTATCAGATCAATCTGGAACTCAATCTTATGGTTCGGTGCCACACCTGGTAAGTCTTTTGGGAACACATCTGGAAAGTCACACACAACTAATACATCAAACAATTATGGTACTGACACATCCACATCCTTTTCGTAAGCCAAGTAAGCACTATATCCACATCTCATGCATTTGTCTACCGCCACCATCGAAGTCACCTTCGGAACCATAGTAACTCATTCAGCGCAAATCGTCACCGAACTCCCATTGGGCGCGGTCAATCAAATCATATTCTTTCGACACACGATACTTGCCTTGTAGGTCTCTAGCCAATCCATCCCTAGGACTACATCAAATCCACCTAAGGTCATTACAAACAGTCTAGCTGGAAACCAATGACCTTCTAAGTCTATCTCACACCCCTCTACCATGTCAGAAATCCTCGAAGACTTACCAATGGTAGTTTCTACATCAAAGGCCTCATCAATCTTTATATTCCTCGGAGACAACTTAGTACAGAAGATAACAGAAATGAAACTCCTACTAGCAATAAAATCAAATAATATAGAGGCACAAGTTTGGTTTACTAGGAACATACCTGACACGACATCGGGGTCCACTCTGGCTTCCTCATGGGTCATAGTGAATGCCCTAGCCTTAGCCCTCTGCCCCACCTTCTCCTTCCCAGCCTCTTTCCTTTCCCCGGAGCTCTTGTTCCTTGACTTATTGCAATCCCTGCTTAAGTGCCCCTTTTCATCGCAGTTGTAACACTTCACCCCGCGACAATCCTTCCCCCTATGGCCCTCCTTCCCATATTTAAAGCAAAGATTTGATCCCCACTTACATTCTCCTTCTTCTAATCCTCCCTCACTACTTTAATTACCTTAGTCACCACATATGGTAGAATCATCTGCATGACCTAATGAACCTCCTCAACTACCGCTTCTTTCACTGAGGCCCTTAAGTTAGCACTCTCATCACCGCCTTCCTGGTGATGAACCTAAGGCTCTTCTGGTGTCATTGCAGCAGCTCTAGCCCTGTTCCTCATGACGCGGTCCAGCACCACGTCCACCACGTACTCCACCTCGTGAGGCCTTTGATGATCTACCACCGACATCTGTAAACACTATAACATTTAAATACCAATATAATCATTCAAGGTAATAGCTTAGATGATGTCAAGTATAGTAAGTCCCTAATTACAGTGGCTAGTTGTTATTTGCCACTTACTTTACTCTTCATTTCCCAAGCATTTCCTATCCTGACTACTACTAAGAGCACATAAGTTAAATAACACACGCACAAAATACCGGTTAGCTTTAAGAAATTACCTGATGGCATGTAGCAACTTGGGCTGGCATCCTTCCACTTGGTCCTATTTTCAGTTTAAGTTTAGGTTTTTGAAATAATTTCCCATTTCTCTTAAACTTTGGCTCTGATACCAACTTGTAAGGCCCCGTTCCCGGGATGCTTACAGTTGGACATTCATCACGCATAATATTTAAAACAAGTTAAGATTCATTAGAATAATAAAAAAACATTGTATCAGAATGATTTAACAAAACCCACTTCATGCATTAATAATCACTTTTGCCAAATAATACATTGTTGTTAAAGTACAAAAGAATAATTAGTTACATTACAAGACAAAAGTATTATTTCTGCATTAAGATGGATGCAAGTGTCTTATTCGCCAAGTAGCTTCGCCGTCATGCCATTCCCAACAACAAGTTACCTGCCAACTGAAAATGCATAAAAGTCAGCATTGCTGAGTGAGTTCTAGGTAATATTATTATTATCTACCATTACCACACATATTCGTAAGGTTATCATATTCATTTCTAATCGTTCGTTTCATTCATTTCGCACATTTTGAACTTTTATTCATTATCTTTCACTTTCATCTAGACCAATATCATACGCATACCCGAAACATTATGCACGAAGCTGGTACTGGGCAGAAGTCTATAAACAAACCCCCTAACATTATGCATGAAGCTAACCCCAGTACCAGGGCAAGTGACAAGGGTCCCGTTTCATACATATTAGTCAATCACCAAGATTGACTCCTATGTGCATCCTCATGGTTTAGCTAAAATGCACACAGTTGAGTTAACAACTTCTCAATAACTTATGATCCTCCATACATTTGTTCGCAAGACTCTCATTCATTCGTTATGTTCCACTTTTCATTATCTTTAATCTTTCGCTTTGTTTATGATAATACTTTACGTACACGATCATAACACACCACGCAGGGACATGTAATAATACGTAATATGGAACATCCTTAACAGGCTTCAAACATGAATAACACCAACAAACATAACCACCAAGACATCCTAGGTCTTAGTCTTTAAATTTGTATTTCCCAAAATTTCAGAAAAATTTCTAAGGCATTACGCGCATGAGCACTATGTTGGGCGCATAGGCACTATGCAAGTGCATGGGTACTTTAGGCACATTGGAAAAAACTTAGGCGCATGGAAAAAACTTAGGCGCACGGGAAAAACTAAGGGGCATGGGAAGATTTGAGCGCATGGATATTATGCAGGCGCATTGAGACTATGCAGGCGCATGGGCACTATGCAGGAGCATGGCACTTAGGCGCATGGATACTTAGATACATGAGCCACACTTGGGTGCATGGGCAGTGGGCGCATGGGGAAATTTGGGCGCATGGGCAAAGTGTTAGGCGCATGAGCTAACAGTTAGGCGTATGGGCAGTTTCTAGGCGCATGTGCAAAATCCTAGGCGCATGATGACTATGTTGGGCACAGGGCATCAGTCCAATTCAAACTTATAATATTTTCTGACCTCAATCATCAATCTAACATGTTTTAACCTATTTCTAATGTACTAAGCACCTAAAACAGGCATATAAACATTAAACACAACAAAACATACCCAAACATACACTCATCCGTATAAACAGGGGTATAAACATACAGTTCACGTATTGAAAGTTATAAAAAATTAGTTACATACATTTTTATCCCTAAAACAAGTTTAAAACAGTAAAACCGAGGATCTAGAACTCACCTGTTGCAGTCTTTGAGAAAAACTAATTCAAACTCAAGCTCACCAGGAGTTCTAACACCTAACTCATGAAAAAAACACACAAATGAACAAACATACACACATAAGGCTCGGTCCAAAGCTGAAAATTCAGTTGAAACCTAGCAAAACATAAGAAAAACTTAGCTTTTAGCCGATTCTTCTTCTTCTTCTCTATAATCTGATAGAACTCTCTTCTTCTCTCTCTAAAAAACTAAAGCAGTTGATGGCACAAAGTAGTGGGCACCCATGCCCACTTTTAAACATAATAATTATAAAGTTTTCCTCTTGCATAACTTTAACCCCTTAATTTGGGTTTTTTTACTTTTCTTTCTTTTAACTCTCCTTTTCCTTTCGTTATTAGTTTCTTAATAAATTTTAGGGTGTTACAGTAGTATGAGCATTCCTACGCAGCTGAAGGATCAGAACTTAAAGGGGAAGGTTGTTGAAGAGGAAAATAATTGCAAGAAACAATAGCCCTCATGTCCCATCAAAGTTATCATTGAGTGCAATCTGTGGTTTGTATAAACACATGGCTAAAGATTATTACTACAATCCAGCAAGCACACATTATGCAAACAATGTAAAGAAAGAAAGAGTCAAGGAATGTTTCATATTTGGACCTTACCATAAGATCCAAGTGTTAAGAAAAGGAAAGCTTGTTTCTAAAGTCATGTTGCTTTCGGAAGAAACTCAATCTTCCGAAAGGAAAATAAATTCGGAAGACAAGCCCAAGAACAAAAAAAAAGAACAAAAGGAATGCTTTGACACCTTCCAAAAGGTGATGACAACTTCTTTCGAGAAGAAAGAAGCCTCAGAAGCAAGTCATGCTGCTCAAGCCTATTCAGGCTCATCTACACTGATCAACCATAGGATGTAATGGAAGATCAGAAAAGATGCTACAGCCCAAACCTTGTCTTAACAAACCATAGTTGAACCCCCATGCATACATTTTGGTTCAATTATGTCATCTATATTGGAAGTGCCCAAGACCAACAAGGCTTGGGTTTTGAATAGTTACTAATCATTTCACCTTATATACAGGGACACCCACATGACAAGGATGGAAATGTTTGGATTATGGACAGTGGATGCTCCAGGCCCATGATAGAGAATAGATCTCTCCTACAACAATTTGAACATTTTGATGGAGGTCCTGTTTAGTTTGAAGGTGAAGTCGGAGGATACATTTTTGGTAGAGGTTGTGTATCCAATAGTTAGTTAAAAGTTGGCAAACTAAACTTTGTAAAAAAGCTTGAATACAATCTCTTAAGTGTTTCTTAATTCTGTGATCAAAAGCACCAAATGATTTTCACAAAACATGAGTGTAAGGATCTACAATAATCAGATCGATCTCATATTTATGAATGCGGAATGTAAACAAATATGGACAAGAAGTAGATGTATAGAAGGATTGAAACATAAAGTAAATAACTTCTTCTTTCTATTGCTCTTTGAATTCAGTGTTTTCAACTTTTGAGTACAAATTCAGGAAATGAAAAAGCTTAACCAAAAATATAACACTAAACTCTATTTATACTACAAAAAGAGTTCTCGCGCGAGTCCTATGTTGTCGCGTGACAAGTGTTGTCGTGTGAGAACCTAGTTGTCGCACTGTAACTTGGGTTTTGAACTTCATCTTCATCTTCATCTTGATTTGGTTTCTTGAGCCTCTAGGTTCAACCCCTACAATCTCCCCCTAGGCTTGGTAAATCAATGTTGTCTAGAAGTCCACGTCATCCACTTGATAGCTACCTCCATAAGCATACATCTTGTTGTTCAAGGCCTTCGTGATCAACCAACCATATTGTGCTGCCAAAAAATGAACTGATTCATCAGCCACGATTGGACAAGCTTGCAACCTTATCAAATCCTCCCTTCTAAACTTAAGCAGATGGTATTCTCTATACACACATCGTATAATAACATGCCCAGTATCCTTTTCACAACTCCATGACATAAGCTTGGACAAACTATTAACTGGCACGAGAGCGTGTATAGGTATCTTCCTCATATACCTGGGATGCTTGTAAACCCGTATCTTCATTGGCTTGTTTATGTTTGGGTCTATCCGGTTCTCATCTTCAATGACTTTTGATTTGGCACTAATAAAGTCCTTGAAGTTAGATTTGATGTGTCGATATATCAGGTTCCTAATCCAATTACCTTTCCCGTAATTGCTAGGATTTACAAAAGAAACATGACCCATAGTGTATAAATCAGACGCTCTGAGTGTATGGAAGTCATGTTCATCCTGATAATACTCGATCGCACCTGCTCTTCTCTTTATCACACGTAGTTTCTTTTCACCATCATACGCCCAACTATGATTGGTTTTGAGCTTTCGTACCTTGTAAAAGGTTTAGAATGTCTTAGCGTATGAACACAGGCTGGTGGTAGTGGGGCAACAAAAGTCAGATTTCCGACGTGACGTACATCACTCTGACCAGTTTGGTCTGTTGACTTGTCAGTCGGTGTAGCACTAGTCTCTCCCACAATTTCTCCCTCTTTAATCAATATGTCAGAAAACAAGTCTTTGAGACTGTTCTGAAATATATCAGTATAATCAACCACCATCTCTTCTAAATCCTCATACGAAGATAGACCTTCTTCTTCGTTCTCAGTAATAAATTTCTGCTGGATAGTATAAAACTCCTTCTCACACGCATCCTCCGTAGTAGGATCTAAGGGTGTGTAGTCTACTGAGTCATCAGGATTTGGTCTGGAGGCATTGGCGGACCTTGATGATCCAGCAGTACCAGTAGGTGCACGGTCATCATCATCTCCCTTCTTATCATATCCATTTTCTCCATCTCCCTCATCACCATCATCATTACCATCCTTATCATCATCATCCTCATCACTATCCTCATCATCAAAATCAAAATCAATATGATCCAAATCATCATCATCTCTAACTGGATCTTGTATGGGCATCATATGCTCTGGCTCAACAAATGCCTCTCCAGTAAAAGATACAAGCTGATCCTTAGTAGCCTGAATTGGGTCATCTGATATAGGCTTGTGATCAGTAATAGCAGTGTCTGTAGTCCCTTTAATTTGAACAAGATCTATAACATGCTCTGTAACTATAATAGGCTCCTTAACATGATCTGGAGTTATCACATGCTCAACAACAGGCTCTGTAACTATAACTATTTTAACCTTAGTATCTGGACCAACATCTTGATGTTTACTAGACTTTCCAACCTCAGTGGTATGTTATATGAAAGATGAATACACACGTAAGGTGAGATCTCTTAAATTCTATTCCACGATCTATACATAACTGATCATGGACTGCTGTTGACTTTCCAACTTTTAATCCTCTCATCTTTATCAATCATCCCTCTGTACAACTCGTCAATTAGCTGGGTCTTCTCCATAATCGAGACCAACATCTTAATGTCTACTAGACTCTCCAACCTCAGTGGTATGTGACATGAAAGATGAATACACACGTGAGGTGAGATCTCTTAAATTCTATTCCACGATCTGTACATAACTGATCATAAACTGTTTTTGACTTTCCAAACTTTTAATCCTCTCATCTTTATTAATCATCCCTCTATATAACTCATCATATAGATAGGTCTTCCCGATAACCTCTTTCTCTAACACACTCACTCTCTGCTCCAGCGTAACCCTCTTGGGTAATAAAGGTCTAAGCTCAGGGGTAGTGTTGTGATAATCAGTCTCTCTGAACATATCATCATGAGTAGGCTCTCTTGGCAGTGTCCTCAGTATATCTGAAGTGGTGGGTATAGAAGTAGTAGGCACAGAAGTAGAAGTCACAGTAATTGATTATGTGACAACCACTAAAGGCGTATCCACACTAACAATATCAGGAATGTCCTGTACTAGAACATCTTCTATTGTCACTATGGTCATCAGGGTCCGACGTTTCCTCAACATGCCTTGTCCTCTACCCCTACTGTTAGGATCGTGTACTGGATGATGTACTAACTGATATACGTGTATACCGAATCAAATAGTCCGGAATCCTATTTGATTGGCGATCCAATCAGTGAGAACACACGTAGAAACAATTGTAGATTGAATCTAAACGTTAAGAACAATTGGTAATCGATCTAGTGCGATCTATGAACTTGGAACAGGTTCTTAGAGGTCTCTGGACGGCTAG
>BJCO01464534.1:0-29075 GCA_018326465.1 Flaveria floridana | reverse complement strand
TGTTCTTTGTTATTTAGTATATTATTATCAGCTCTTAGAAAAGACTCTGCTTCATCTGATCCAAGTGTAGTATTAGTGAGTTTGAGAGAAAAAACAAGTTTTAGTGACAAACACCGATCCTGTAGTTAGGTTTGATTTCAATATCGCGACCATAAATATCTCCCAGAGGTCTAAAACCTTTAATGGGTTCATGATCAACATCCAATGATGTAGTTTCAGTATCATTTTCATGTTCTGATGATTCCTTTTGTAATGTATCATTTTCCGGATTATCTTGCTCCATATGACTAAATTCACTTTCTTTACTTGGTTGTTCATGTTGATCAACAGATATAACTGGGTGTGGTTGATCAAGAGAGCCTTCCACAATAAAGCTTGTCCAAGCAGGACTTTTGTTGTTTACTTCAGTTAGATAATTGTCCCAATCCCATGGTAAATCTTCTTCAAATTTCACGTCTCTGCTTACCTGTATTTGATCCTTTATAGGACCATATAATCGATGTGCTTTTGATCCCAGTTCAGTTCCTAAATATACAGTCTTCAATGTTCTATCATCTAACTTTAGTAATTGAATCAATGGTACCTTCATATATGTGGTGCATCCAAAAACTTTTATATGCTTAACACTTGGTGTTTTTCCTTTTAATGTTTCATACAGAGTTGTGTCCTTTAATGCTTTTGTGGGTACACGATTAAGTATATAAACTACATGACGAGTTCTTTCTACCCAAAAATCTTGTGGTAACTTCATTGCTTTAAGCATGCTTCTAATTGTACCTAATATTGATCTATTTTTTCTTTCTACAACTCCATTTTTTTGTGGAGAGTAAGGTTCTGTGAGTTGACGTTGAATTCCTTCCTCTTCACAAAATTTTGTTATAGAACTTGATGTGAATTCTCCTTCACAATCCGTTCGTAATTGCTTTAATTTTTCCCCACTTTCAGATTCAGCTTCCTTCTTGAATCTTTTGAAAATTTCATATGCTTGGTCTTTTGTCTTCATCATATATATCCAAATGTAATGTGAGTAATCATCAACCAAAAGAAAGAAATAACGATTGCCAGTTTTTGTAGTTGGTGAGATTGGTCCACACAAGTCTGCATGAACTAATTCTAATGGTCGTGTTGCTCTAATTATTGCTTGTGATGGGAACGCTTCTCTACTTTGTTTTCCCGAAAGGCATACATCACATATTTGTGGCGGGTGTGATATTTTTGGAATACCACGTGCCAATTCTCTTGTAGTTAGAAATTTTAAAGAGTTAAAGTTTAAGTGGCCTAACCGGGCATGCTATAACCAAGTTGTATCTTTAATTTGAGAGAGGATACATTCTGGCGAACCAACATATAATTCTATCTTATACAATCTATTACTTGTTCTTGGTACCTTTAATATCAACTTTCCACTTGCATCTCTCATCCATAAATGTTCATTTTCCATTAGAATAGTGCTTCCAGTTTTGGTCATTTGCCCAAGACTTTGGTTATCGTTCTTTGTTCTCCATTTTTGCTCCTTAAATTGGGAATGTAGTAAACTTCTGTTATCATTCTTTGTTCTCTATTTTTGCATTGTAGTAGTATAGAACCTTTTCCTTTAATTTCTATACTTGATTCATCACCAAACTTAACATTTCCAGTGATATCTTCATTAAGATCCATAAAATATGAGCGTTTTCCTGTCATATGATTGCTTGCACCATTGTCTAGAAACCGCGTTCCTTCAGATCCTTTTTCTGATAAATAAAGTTTAGGTATTATCTTTTCCTCATTTATATTGACGATGTTCTTTTCTTTACGTGTTGCCATAAGTAAGGTTGGTTCTTCAGGTTCTTGAACGAGATGTGATTCTTCAACATTTTGCTTATGCTTATAGCATTCTGTGAAATAGTGACCATACTGATCGTATTTAAAACATTGTACATTACTTTTGGATTTCCAATTTTTCTTCTGACCTTTGTTGTTCTTTCGATACTTGTCATAATGATTTTAATTTCCTTTCGTTTCATAAGAGGTATGTCCTTCTCCTCTTGATTGTGAGTTTTGTCTTAATTGATAATTTTGTCTACCACATCCTCTTCCACAACCTTGGTGATGCGTTCCTCTATAGTTATTTTGTCTAAAGTTATTTCCTCATCCATTCCTTCCTTCATGACGAGTAAATAATAACTTACTTGAATTATCATTTTGTTTATCTTCCTTTGGACGAATTCGTTCTTCATATGCCTTTAATCTTCCAACAGTCTCATCAAATGATATAATATCCAAATCGGAATATTGTTCTATTGATACAATGATTGGTAGAAAACGTTCGGGTAAGGAATTTAAAAATTTGTGTACCAAGGTTGTATCATCAAAAGTTGATCCAAGATTATTAGCCTTTGATGAGATACTATTTAATCTTCCCGCGAATTCATCAATCGACTCGTTATCTTTCATTTTCATCATTTCAAATTCTGAACGCAGATTTTGTAGTCTTGCCTTTTGTACCCGATCTACACCCACATATCTTGTTTTTAACGCGTCCCAAATTTCTTTTGAAGTCTTAAATTTTGATACGTGTAAGATCATGTTTTCGGGTATAGATTGAAATAAATATGCCATGACAGTCTTGTCTTTCTTTGTATCATATTGTGATTCAGGGGTGGGTTCGATTTGTTCCCACAACCCATTTGCTTCAAGAATTGTCTTAATATGAATTGACCAAATAGTATAATTTGTAGAATTTAATACCGGGCAATTGAAATATGACATTGATCCTCCTTCTTTATATACGACCATCTTTCCATCCGCACCAGATTTGTCTTTGTTTTCGTCCGTCATTTTAATGATTTTAATTTTTGAAATTTTGTGAAATAAATATTGATTTATTTCAAGCAATGCTTTAATAAATAATTCTGAAAGTTTTATTCCTTTAGAGAAACATTACCAAACTTCTGGCCTTAGTTGTAAATATTCCAAACTTTCTTTGACTATTGAGAATTAAGTTCAGTGGTTTCAAGATTGGGTTTCGATAGCACCGACGATTCGTTCCAACAGTAACACTTTTGGGTCGTCCTTTTCCTATGGTTCGAAGATGTCCGATGATGCCGATGCATAAACGAAATCAGATGTCCGATAAGGAATTGATGACGTCCGACGCTGAATCAAAACAAGTGATTTGTGTTTTGATTTCTTTGACGCCGCCCTCACCCTTTAGGGTATCGGCTTTTGTTCGCAGTTCTTTGTTCGATCTTCTGCCTTCGCGTTCTAAATTCTGGTGGTCTCTTCACGGAATTGAACAACAATGATCCTTGGTGACAGGTGTGCCGATATCAATTTTTTGTCTTTCTTTGTGCACTGTTTTAAACGGTCCAATGTCTCTGATCGGTGTGGTAATTCATCTGTCCTTCGGGAATTTCCGAGTATGTTGTTCGTTTGATATTTGAAATCTGTGGTTTTGATTTTGAAGTTTGATTGCTTCGATTCGATCGGTCCTTTGTCGTAATCGAACAAGAAACTTCTTTGTATCAATCCACGGCCCTTTGGGATTGATATGCGATTGGTTCTTGGTATCGACTCTGATACCAATTGTAGAGGGTTTTGATTGTATATGAATAGATGATATAAGATCATAAGCCAAGAACAGAGAGAATGAAAATAAGATTACGTAAAAGTGTTATTACAAATGACAATGATCTAGGGTATTTATATACACAATTTAATGGTAACTTCTAACGGTGTTAACATAACTACCATAACTAACTAACGGTGTTAATAGTTATTCTAATTGAGTCTAGGATTCACTTGAGATCATTGGGTTATAGTTAAATTTAATCCAATATATACTTCAAAGATGATCACTAATTAACTAAGGAAAATTGGTCTCGAATTTTGGATACGTGCTTAAGAAATTATTTAATTGGATGAGCAATTGATTCAAGTTCATGTTTTCTTCATCCCTTCATTCTTATTACACATGATGTTCATCAGCATCACCCTTGTTCCATCATGTCGTTCCAAGTCATTCGTATTGCCACTATGATTATAAGACATTCACATTGTTTCTTATTCCGATATTTTCATTCGCGTTACAAATATATCATGCATTAGTCGATCCATCAATCACATTTATGAATGTGCACATTGCATAAACATCCCTCACGCATTGAGACTAAAGCATATGCATTAAAGCATACACAACTAATTAAGTCACTCGCATTACCTTACAAGTCCATCGTATTACATATAAATTTATTCACATCAACCATTTACTTCCTTCGCATCAATATTGAACCACACATTGACATATTTAACCAAGTGAGATGATGATGTTACTTTGACTGCCATTTGACTTTTAACTGTTTGATCCTGAGTTGACTTTGACCTCTTCGCATCAATATTGAACCACACATTGACATATTTAACCAAGTGAGATGATGATGTTACTTTGATTGCCAGTTGACATTTAACTGTTTGATCCTGAGTTGACTTTGACCTACTTTGAGTTTTCGTAAATAGTTTCTGACAAGCATCGTCTTTAATGAACTCAACATATCGTATCCCGCCCAAACGCATTGACACCTCTCTAGGATAAAAAGAAACACAAATAAATAACTTAGATGCATAACATATGAATACAATCTACTACGCAAAGAATGTTAATATGTAAATCTAGTGATAGCAAATTTGGGTAGAACCTAAAAAAGATATAATCAAAGCATATTTCTCAAACGTCTCCTTAGTATTGATTAATATTAGCTTAACTTTGCTTTGAAGATATCGTATTGATCTGCATCATAAACAACAGGATAGACATCAGTTTGGTTTCCCTGCAATATCATGTATCCCTCACATTCACACATAGAAACATATTAATATGAGGGAAATAAATAAAAAATCTGACACACCAAACAAAATACACACAGAAACTATGGACTGTGTTGGAAGAATATTGCTATCAAGTTGATTCGTATTTAAGTTAATTATATATGTATTTCATATATGAAACATTAACGGGTCAAGTGAGTATAAAATGGGTTAAGTGGCAGTTACACTACTTGCCGATTTGGCGCCATATTTAACCGCCATATAACCTCAAGTAACCGTTTGCAACTAATTTAACTAAAGGGTATAAGTACCCTTTGAATGTTGTTATTTGATTGTGTGAATGTATTTACATATTATGTGTATTATCACAACGTATATACTTGTGTTGTGTGTGTTTGAATCTGATCAACTGAGACCCAACAAATTTGTATCAGAGTAGTTTTGTCTGATGTTGGTTTCAGATCCCTTTAAAACACATACACACAGTACACACTCACGTATATATATGGGAGTAATTTACCGAAGAAAAACTCACTATAATTCCATAAACAAAGCATGCCATTTATAGGCAATCACATGCACCCACTAATCCTACAATTATGTAAACAAACACACTCCAAATTTTCCATTTCCACTTGTTTCCAGGGTTCCACCTATTTACCTGGTCAAACCATTGACTCATTCATACATGAATTAAACTCTAGTTAAAACAATTAAACAAACGTTTGAAAAGGCTGCATGGAGTTTGAAAATTGAAACTATCTTTATTTATAATTTATTCATTTGGAGTTTGGTAGTAGTTTGATATTATTTAGCTGCTTTATCTCCATTTTGTAAACTAGAAGGGTGCCCGTACAATGCAGCGGGACGACATTTTACATTTGACACGTGCATTTAATATTTTGTTATTCATGTAGTAGTTTTATAAAAATTTATTATGTTTTTTCTAAGCTAAAATTTAAAACAACAGATAAATGAGTTCTGCATAACGACTTGTATGTACGCATTAACTTATTGTACCTCACAAAATACAGATCGTTTCAGCAAAAAGTTTACACCAAAATGTTTAAAAATAAAAACATGTTAAGTATTAGTCTCAAACCGCTTTCTAATGTGATAGATTAAAACATAGAGCTGAAATCTTAAAACATATTAAGTTTTTTTGGTGTATGAGTTGATAATATAAAATTTTATGCAAATATTAGTAAGTGCAAGGTTATTGTGTAACTAATTATAAGGGGTAATGTGTAAATAATGTTATAAATACTATTTTACCCTTAAAAGTGGTTGTATCTTATGCATTGAATATAGTAAGTGTTCTTAATTTTATGGTATCTTAAAATACTCCTCTCATATGCTTTATATATAGTATAGATTATCTCTAGTTAGTAGACTTGGGTTTTAAAGCTCTGGAACGTCACTTTCAGGAGTTTGTTTCTAAAGTTTAATTATTATCTCTTATTTGGAGCAATATTATTAAAACCGGTCGCACCGTATATAAGAACCGCATAAAATTATAATTATTTTTATACATATATTTAAAAATTATAAAAAATAAAAAATTATATAACCGGTTCAACTGGTCCGGTTCCCGGTTCAACCGGTCCGTTTTCCGTCCGACCGCCGGTTCCACCGGTTCAACCGGCCTGACCACTGATTCAACGTTAAACCGGTTTTAAGCACCGAACCGGAGTTCCAGTCCAACTGGTCGGACCGGCCGGTCCGGTCCAGTTTTCAAAACCATGATTTGGAGTACTTTGCAATTCTCTCCGTCATATTTTGATTTCTACTATACCCTTCTAAGCATGACCATATCAAGTGGTATCAGAGCATTGATACGATGGTCGGACGTGAAAGACCTCCCAGAACGCTGGAAAAGCTGGCTGTCGTGGTTAGGGTGCAACAGTCCGAGACCCCCGCGATGAAGACATTGAAAGATTACGATTAAGGATCCGAGAACTGGAATTTCAACAGGATGAACGACTAGAGGAAACCAATTCCGACCGAGACATAGAAGGTGAAGGGGAGGAGGAAGAGGATAATCCATTTGGTCGACATCGAAACCATCCACGTCGTGATTTTTATCGCAAAGACCCCTTTAAAAACGTAGGTATTAAAGTGGAGATTCCTGAGTTTGAGTGGAAAGCACAACCCGATGATTTATCAACCTTCTACCCTTTCCACTTCACGGGCAGTGTATAACCTGCTAACCAAGTCTGATGTTCCGGCTATAGGTGCATCAGTTTCCGCTACCTCTCGATCTAGTGACTCGATGTTACAGCAAGTGCCAGGGCTTGGGTCATTTGGGTCGAGATTGACCCAATAAATAGTTTTTCACCTTTGGATAAGAGCCACTACTTGTTTGACACCGATAATGATGCCGATCCAACAACTTATGAAAACGACATTATTTACCCCGATCAAGGCGAGTCATTGGTTTCTAAACGTGTGCTTAGTATTTCCTTCACCAAGACAACAAATGATACTCTATTGTTACATAACAATATATTTCACACTAAATTTACAATTAAAGGAAAGGTATGTACAGTGATTATTGATGGTGGTAGCTATGAGAATGTGTTGGCAAATATTATAATAGAGAAGATTGGTTTAACAGTAGAAAATCATCCATCCAGAACCCTATCAACTAACATGGTTGAAGAAAGGAAATCTAGTGTGTATAACTAAGCGGTGTCTAGTCCATTTTTCCATTTGCAACAACTACACTGATGAGGTGTGTTGTAAGTGACTGCCATGGATGCGCGCTACCTATTACTAAGCGACCTTGGCAGTACGATCGTCACGCCAAACATGATGATTACTATTACGGAATCCACCAACTCAAGCAACAAACCCATTTAGTCAAACATATTTAAATTTAGAATTCAAATGTATAATACTCACGTGTTTTTATCTTGTACTTGTAGATGCACTTTACACTCCTAGAAGATAGGTAGAGTAGTTGATTCATTCAGATACTTAATTGCCTATATATTGTACCATACGGTGAATTAATAAATCATCTTCTCAAGTTCCAATATACTCTATACCATTATATGGTATCAAAGCATCTTATGCTCCAACGAGCCTGATTCATTCACAGCCAATCATCCAAGTCACTACCAACACGCATTTCCATACCAAACTACATGCCAATAACTTCACTACTATGCGAAAATAAATACGTACCACTCTTGTTGGCCTAGATCTCTATGTCTACCACACCGGTGAAACACCCACCCCCGTAAAATTTATCGATCCCCAAAACAAAAATCCTAACCCTGCGTACACCTCTTGGGTCCGACAAGACCGAATCATTCTCAGCGCCCTTCTAGGCAGTTACTTCGACTCCATTCAGCCCCTCATCACTTCATAAACACCTGCACGGAAGCTTATGAGCGACTCCTCAATAGCTATGCAAACTCCTCAAGATCCAGAATCATTTCTCTAAAGAGCAGACTTGCTAAGAACCCAAAAGGATCTCGCTCCGTAGCCGAATTTCTTCAAGACATGAAATCCATTGCTGATGAACTTGTGTTAGTTCAAAGTCCAGTAGCCGACAAAGACCTTCTAATTTACATTCTCTCATAAATGGGCAATGAATTTGCCACCATTGCAGCAGCCATCAAGTTCTGAATCTCCAATCACCTATCCAGAATTGTTTGAAAAACTAGTTGATTATGAAAGACTTCTCAAAGAAAATGCACCACCACCACCACCTATTATAGCCATTGTCAACTACATACAAAAACAAGGCCTACCCAACAACTTCTGATCAGGATCAGATCCTGCTTACCAAAGCCGCTCCCACTCCATAGGCTCGTTTAAAAAACAGAACCCGAACCATGACAGGCAATACAATAGGGGTAACCGTATGACTCGTAACGCCCTACTTTATTGTCACTTTTGCAGCATGTAAGGCCCCGATCCCGGATACCTCACAGTTGGTCATTCATAGCACGAAACATACATAATAATATACATTTCATAACACATTGCAGCCGAATTACGTTAACAAAAGTCCAATCATTTCATTAATAAATTACCATTGTTATGCAATACAACTTTATTAGGTTACAAAAGAAAAAGTCCGTTAATTTCATTACAAAACAACAATAATAACATGCATGAATGGATGCCTTCCTTGCCCTACCGAGTAGGAGCCTCCACGTGTGCCATCCTCAGCAAAATTACCAGCCAACTGAAAATGCATAAAAGTCAACGTTGTTGAGTGAGTTCAAGTTTTATAAGTATTAAAATACCTTGTGTGTTTTATATACGAAATATACTTTTCCATAAAATACTTTACTTTCGTATACAAGCACATATCACAGGTACATTCAAACAATGTTCATTGTTTGTTTGGTTCTTTCATACTTTAATTACTATCTTTTATCATCGTATACATACTTTCTTTCCATTCTTTTAATTAACATTCTCTTTCTTATACATACTTTATTTCGAGCTTTTCACTATCTTTATTTTCATTCATATTCTTTCGTTTCGTACTTTTTGTCATTCTTTACTTTCATATGGATCGATGTACAATACCCCGAACATTGTGCACGAAGCTGATGTTGAGCCTGAGGTCTGCAAATAGACCTCGAACATTGTGCATGAAGCTGACCCAGTCACCTAGGACATGTCATCTCTCCCTTTTATCCGGACCAATGTGCAATACCCCGAACATTGTGTATGAAGCTGATGTTGGGCCTAAGGTCTAAAATTAGACCCTGAATATTGTGCATGAAGCTGACCCAGTCCCCTAGGGCATGCCATAAGGGTCCCGTCAATCTTAATGATTGACCCTGTATGCATCCTTCGGGTTATTTAAACCGTACACAATTGAGCTAACGACAACATGGTCGTGCACCTCCTTTCTATTTGCTTGCAAGCCATTCTTTCTTTTATTACATTTCACTTCTCATCTTTGTTATTTTTCACTTTGTTACGTTGTAATTTACGTTCATTCATACATTCGTCATACTACGTAAAGTCATAACATAATACTTAACGTATATTATATTATAATATATATACGTTTTAGAAACCAATAAAGGATAACACATCATACACAAATGCATAACATACATTCATCAAATCATCATACATTATTCTATCCATAGACCATCATATATTCATGCTCAAGATAGGCCAAAACAGTCCATAGGTCAAACTAGGGTCAAATCCTAAAATTCTGATCTTTCCTAAAATTTCATAAAAAATTGTCTAAGTCTTTGGCCGCGTGAGCACTATTTGGGCGCATGAGGACTGTTTGGGCATTTCTCCACTATGCAGGTGCATAAGCCTCACAGGCGTTTCAACAATTAGGTGCTTCATCACATACTTAGACTTTCTAAGTCAAATGTTTAGGCGCATGTACTATATGGGCGGCCATACCGAAGAAATTCTGATTTTCTTCTTCTTCTTCCTTTGTTTGTCGAAAAGCAGCAGGTGTATGTACTATATGGGCGGCCCTACTCCCATATATATTAAAATAATGTGTTTGGTACTTATTTATACTTTGACCCTTCCACTTATGCTTCTTACCTTTCTTTCAAGATACTTTCCTTTTTCTTTTTTTATTATTTCTCTTTCTTTTATTTTGTCAAAATTTTCGGGCTTTACAAGTCCACTCCCCTTAAAGAGGTTTCTTCCCCAAAACCCGTCACTCTTTGAATAAGTATGGGTAATGTTGTCTCATCTCTTTTTCAGTCTCCCATGTAGACTCAGAACCCTTTCGGTGTTTCCACTGCACATGCACAAGTGGAACCACTTTATTCCTTAATGTTTTCTCTTTCTGATCAATGATTGCCACTGGTTGCCCTACATAATTGAGCCATTTATCCACTTCAATATCATCCAGTGGTACAAACATATCTTCATCAGCTAAGTAATTTCTTAGATGAGATACATGGAATCTTAGGTGAATTCCACTTAACTCATCAGGCAGTTCTAATCGATAGGCCACCTCTCCTACTTGAGCAATAATTCAGAGAGGCCCTATGTACCTCGAGCTTAGCTTGCCCCACTTCCGGAACCAAATGATTCCTTTCCAAGGTGAGACCTTCAAC
Organism: Flaveria floridana; assembly: GCA_018326465.1. NCBI lineage: Eukaryota > Viridiplantae > Streptophyta > Magnoliopsida > Asterales > Asteraceae > Flaveria > Flaveria floridana. The sequence goes on along the minus strand of BJCO01464534.1, from coordinate 18,195 downwards.
ATAACTTGGTCGCCCACCTTGAATTCGATCGGTCTACGCCTCTTGTTGCCGTACGACTTTTGTCTATCCTTCATTACTTTCATGTAAGCCTTGATCTTCTCTCACTTTTCAGTTGTAGCCTCGATCACCTCAAGGCTTCCCAACTGTTTCTGCCCAATGTCACCCCAACACATGGGCGTCCTACACCTCCTACCGTATATTATCTCATATGGGGGCATACCAATACTGGCATGATGATGTTGAACGAGAATTCTTCTAACGGTAAGTGATCATCCCAACTTCCTCCAAAATCGATCACGCATGCTCGAAGCATATCCTCGAGTGTCTGAATCGTCCTCTCAGACTGACCATCTGTTTGAGGATGATAAGCCATGGTAATGTGTAGCCTCGTCCCCATCGCATCATAGAATCTCTTCCAAAACTTCAATGTGAATCGGGTGTCACGATCTAACAAGATAGACACCGACTGACCATGACGAGCTACAATCTCCTTGATGAATAGATCCGCCAATCTTCGGATGAATACGTCTCGCGGTTTGGTAGGAAGTGAACAGTCTTTGTTAGATGATAAACTATCACCCAAATGGTATCGTACCCCCTTGCCATACGTTGTAGCTTTGTTATGAAGTCCATAGTGATGTGCTCCCACTTCCACTCGGGTATATCCAACGGTTGGATCTTCCCATATGGTTTCTTATGTTCCGCCTTCACTTGTAGACCAGTAAGGCACTTACTCATATAATCCGCTACGTCAGGTTTCATACCCGTCCACCAGTAGTCCTTTTTCATGTCCTGATACATCTTGGTGGCACCTGGATGAATGAAGTATCGAGTCTTATAAGCCTCATCCATAATTCATCCCCTTAGAGATCTGTATCGGGGAATACACATCCGCCCGGAGCGGGTTCTCACCTCGTGAGTGTTTTCTCCCAATTCCGTGACTAGATCTCTCATCCATCTCCTCTATCTCATGTTAAGATCCTTTTGCTCGAAGAAGTACTTCAAGCTCTTGTGGTCGGTGACTTCGTATAAGTAGTGCCTCCAAATCTTCAACGCAAATACCATATCCGCTAACTCCAAATCATGGGTGGGATAATTGACTTCGTAGGTTTTTAGTTGTCGGGATGCGTAGGCTATTACCCTTCCACGTTGCATTAACACGCAACCTAGTCCCGAATAAGAAGCATCCAAATATACCACTAAGTCTTCACTCCCTTCGGGTAATGTTAAGACAGGAGCTCGAGTCAATCTTGTCTTTAACTCCTCAAAAGCGCACTTATGTTCCCGACCCCACACAAACTTCGCATCCTTATGAGTCAATTTAGTCAAATGTGAGGCTACCTTGGAAAAGTCCTTGATGAACCTCCTGTAATAACCCGTGAAACCCAAGAAACTACGGATCTCAGATGGCATCTTTGGAGACTTCCATTGCATTACCACCTCAACTTTGCCAGGTCCACCATAATTCCATCAGCATTCACCACGTGACCCAGAAATTGAACTTCGCGCAACCAGAAAGAACACTTAGAGAATTTGGCATACAGTATCTCTCTTCTAAGTGTCTCTAACACTTCTCAAATGTGACCGGCATGTTCTTCTTCACTCTTTGAATAAATTAGGATATCATTAATAAACACGATTACTGATTTATCTAACATTGGTCGACACACCCGGTACATTAAATCCATATAGGCAGCTGGTGCGTTAGTCAAACTGAAAGACATAACAAGAAACTCGTAATGTTCATAACGCGTGCAAAAAGCTGTCTTAAGGATATCTCGCTCCTTTACCTTCAACTGATGGTAACCAGATCGAAGATCTATCCTTGATAACCAACTGGAGCCTTGAAGCTAGTCAAACTAGTCGTCAATCCTCCTTTTTTGTCAACTTGTTCAGCTCTCGCTAGTCGATGCACATCCGCATACTACCGTCTTTCTTCTTCACAGATAAGACCGGAGCACCCCATGGAGAGATACTTGGTCGAATGAACCTTTTATCCATCAACTCCTACAGTTGTTCCATTAGTTCCTTCATCTCGGTAGGAGCTAATAGATACGGTGCTTTGGCAACGGGTTAAGCACCGGGTATCAGATCAATCTGAAACTCAATCTCGTGATCCAGTGGCACACCTGATAAGTCTTCTGGGAACACGTCTGGGAAATCGCATACCATTGGTACATCGGACAGTTGTGGCACTGACGCGTCCATATCTTTCACGTAGGCCATGTAGGCACTACATCCACATCTCATGCACTTTTCTGCCACCGCTATCGAAATCACCTTTGGAACCGTAATGACGCGATCACCGTAAACTATCACAGAACTCCCATCCAGAAAAATTAATCGAATCATCTTCTTGCGACACATGATGTTTGCCTCATAGGTTGCTAACCAGTCCATCCCTAGTACTACATCAAATCCGCCTAGGGGCATCACATGTAATTAGCAGAAAACCTATGATCTTCTAGTTCTATGGCACAGTCCTCTATCATATCAGAAATTCTAGTGGACTTACCAATAGCAGTTTCTACATCGAATGGCACATCAATACTTCTACTACTAACAGGCAATTTAGCACAGAAAGTAGTAGAAATAAAACTCATAGTAGCACGAGAATCAAATAACATAGAGGCACAAGTTTGGTTTACTAGAAACATACGTGACACGACATCAGGTTCTACTTTGGCCTCCTCCTACGTCACCGTGAATGCTCCAGCAGTTGCCCTCTATACTCCATCTTCTGTCCCCTTCTTTGCTCCGGAACTTTCGACCCTTGGCTTCTTACACTCCTGACTCAGATGGCCTACTACACCATAGTTGTAGCACCCCGCCACCCTACAATCCTTAGCGATATGGCCTAGATTCCCGCACTTGAAACAAACATTTAATCCCAGTCTGCACTCTCCAGCGTGCTCTCTCCCACATTTACCACACTTCATTATCCCCAAGCTTGATGACCCCACCTTACAATCATCCACCTTCATCCTCTTGTTGTTTGGAGTGAAACCACCATGTCCAAACCTTTTCCCACTCCAGTTCCTATCACCACCACCTCTCTTCTTCGCCTCGACTACTGCCACCTCCCTCTCATCATATAACCTACCCGCCAGGTCTACCACCTATTGAAAGGTACCCGGCCGGGTAGTGATCAAATGCCTACGGATGTCAGCTGGCAATCCCTGAATGTACTTCTTGATCTTCCTTGACACCGGCGTCACCTGATTCGGCACCAACCTTGTCATCTCATTAAACTTGGTGATGTATTGCTGGTGGGTCATGGTGCCTGCCTCTATATGTTGGAACTCCCTCCCTATCTTGTCGAGCTCCCGGTGAGGACAGAACTCCTCAATCACCAGCTTCTTTAGCTCTCCCCATCTCATCCTGCCAATGGCCATGCTACCCTTGGCTTGGACAATATTGTCCCACCAACACAGAGCTGAGTCAAGAAAAGAGTGAGTGGTAAAATTCACCTTATGATCCTCCCTGAACTCACTAATCTCCAATACTGCCTCCATCTCTCTCACCCAGTGGTGAACAACAGCAGTATTGCCACTTCTATCAAAAGTTGGGGGCTTGCCTCTCTAAAATGCCCTATAGTTACACCCTCATGCAGTTTCCTACACTGCTTCCTCCTCCCCTTCTCACTCGAGACAATTGTCTCGGTCTCCGATCGTTCCCTTTCCTCCCTTTTGGTGGTCCTTCTCCTCTCCTTCTTCTCATCCTCCCTTACAGCTTTGATCACTTCAGTCACTACAGACGGCAGGATCGTCTGCATGACTTTATGGTCTTCCTTTACCACCGCCTCTTTGACTGAGGCCCTTAAGTTCGCACTCTCATCACCACCTTCCTAGTGATGCATCTCGGGATCTTCACGCTCCCTCTCAGCAGTCTTAGCCTTATTCCTAGTAACCTGCGGTTCAGCACCACATCCTCCATGTAGTCCACCCCTAGAGGCCTTAGATGATCTACCTGCAACCATTCTCTAATCTCTATAAGATTCATACACTAACACAGTCATTCAAGGAATAGCTTAGTTTATGTTAAGTATAGTAAGTCCCTAATTATAGTAGTTAGTGTGATTAGCCACTTACTTTACTCTTTACACCCCAAGCATTTCCTATCCTGACTACATCAGTATCAAAATCTACTATAAGCACATAATCAATTAGCACACGCACATAACTCTAATTAACTTCGAGAAAAGAAATACCTAATGGCATGTAGCTACTCGGGCTGGCATCCCTTTCCTTTAGTCCCATTCTCAGTTTAAGATTAGATTTTTCAAAATATTTTACCAAATTAACTTAAACTTTAGCTGTGATACTAACTTGTAAGGCCTCGATCCCGGATACCTCACAGTTAGTCATTCATAGCACTAAACATACATAATAATATATGTTTCATAAAACATTGCAGCGGAATTACGTTAACAAAAGCCCATTCATTTCATTAATAAATTACTGTTGTTATACAATACAACATTGTTAGGTTACAAAAGAAAATTTCCGTTAATTGCATTACACAACAACAATAATAACATGCGTGAATGGATGCAAACCTTGCCATGTCGAGTAGCCTCCACGTGTGCCATCCTCAGCAACATTACCTGCCAACTGAAAATGCATAAAAGTCAGCATTGCTGAGTGAGTTCTAGTTTTATAAGTATTAAAATACCTTATGTGTTTTATATACAAAATAAACTTTTCCTTAAAATACTTTACTTTCGTATACAAGCACACATCATACGTACATTTAAACAATCTTCATTGTTTGTTTCGTACTTTCATACTTTAATTACTATCTTTTATCATCATATATATACTTTCTTTCCATTCTTTTCATTAACATTCGCTTTCATATACATACTTTCATTTCGTGCTTTTCACTATCTTTACTTTCATTCACATTCTTTCGTTTCGTACTTTTCGTCATTCTTTACTTTCATATGGATCGATGTACAATACCCCGAACATTGTGCACGAAGCTGATGCTATGCCTGAGGTCTGCAAATAGGCCCCGAACATTGTGCACAAAGCTGACCCAGTCACCTAGGGCATGTCATCTCTCCCTTTCATCCGGACCAATGTGCAATACCCCTAACATTGTGCACGAAGCTGATGTTAGGCCTGAGGTCTACAATTAGACCCCGAACATTGTGAACGAAGCTGACCCAGTCACCTAGGGCATGCCACAAGGGTCCCGTCAATCTCAATGATTAACCCTGTATGCATCTTTCGGGTTATTTAAACCGCACACAGTTGAGCTAACGACAACATGATCGTGCACCTCGTTTCTATTTGCTTGCAAGCCATTCTTTCTTTCATTATGTTTCACTTCTCATCTTTGTTATTTTTCACTTTGTTACATTGTAATTTACGTTCATTCATACATTCGTCATACTACGTAAAGTCATAACATAATAGTTAACGTGTATTATATTATAATATGTATATATATACATTTTGAAAACCAATAATGGATAAAACATCATACACATATGCATATCATACATTCATCATATCATCACAGATTATTCTATCCATAGACCATCACATATTCATGCTCAAGATAGGCCAAAACAGTCCCTAGGTCAAATTAGGGTCAAACCCTAAAATTCTAATATTTTCTAAAATTTGATAACAATTGTTTAAGTCTTTGGGTGCAGAAGCAATATTTGGCCGCATGAGGACTATTTGGGCATTTCTCCACTATGCAGGCGCATGAGCCTCACAGGCGTTTCAACACTTAGGCACATGAGCCTCTTGGGCGCATGGGCACTATTTGGGCGCTTCATCACATACTTAGACTTTCTAGGTCCAATATTCAGGCGCATGAGCCCTATTTGGGCGCATGACCATACTTGAAATATTCTTAGGCAAAAATATCAGGCGCATGGGCCCTATTGGGCGCATGACCTCCCACCTATATGTTTCTAACATACTTTTCAGTCCCAAATCTCATCTTAACATATTCTAACCTTCTTAATACCATTCTAGGCCTTAGCACAGCATGCACAACTATAAAATACCAACATACAAGCATATATACATACAGTCATACATACAAAAGTTTTAAAAATGTTGTACATGCATTTTCAGCTATAAAATCTTTAAAAACAAGTAAACTACTGGGTCTAGAAACTCACCTAAGCTGCTCAAATGCTCAGCTCCTTCAACTTGAACTTTCCAAAGAATTTGAACACCTAAATATGTCTAAAACACACAAACCCGAACACATATACACATAAGAACACATATTCTCAGTTCCTTAGTTAAAACACAAACAAAACCGAGCCAATTATACAAAATTTACTTACCAAGATCAAGTTTAGTTGCTCACTCTCTCTCTAGAACGGAAGAAAATCTGATTTTCTTCTTCTTCTTCCTTTGTTTGTCGAAAAGCAGCAGGTGTATGTACTATATGGGCGGCCATACTCCCATATATATTAAAATAATGGGTTTGGCACTTATTTACACTTGGACCCTTCCACTTATGCTTCTTTCCTTTCTTTCAAGATACTTTCCTGTTTCTTTTCTTATTATTTCTATTTCTTTTATTTTGCCAAAATTTTTGGGTGTTACACAACATTGTAGGTCATGAAACCAAGGATTGTAGGAAATTAGCCCGGTTTCTCAAGGACAATAATGTCACCATTGGCACTCAACAACTAGCAGCACCAATTGCTAGCGTCACCATAACTTCTTCTACCTTCATGTTCGACACCGGTGCCTCCCATCACATCACCAAGGACACAACCTCACTCCATACACTCTCTGAATATATAGGTCCCGATGAAATCCTTTTAGGCGATGGTAAAACTCTATCCATTTCCCACACCTATCACATTACTTTCTACACTCCCACACGATCACTCTCACTTGACAATGTTTTGTGTGTTCCAAAGATATGCAACAATCTTATTTCAGTTCCTAAACTATGCAAAACTAACTATATTTCAAGGGGACAACCATGATGATGTCTACTATGCGAGCCTCAAGTCTTGGTGTCAACTCAATTCATCCCTTCGTCAAACAAAATCAACCTCCATGGCTTCAACTCATGCGTGGAACCCTAAACTTGGCCACCCATCCATACATATGTTCAAGAGTCTAGCAAAATATTTAGGTGTTCATCTTGATTTTGCAAACTTTCATTGTAATTCATGCTCAATAAATAAAATTCATAAAGTTCCTTTTGGTTTAAATTCTTTCGGTACATCAAAACCCCTACAACTCATTTACTCTAATGTATGGGACCCATTGCCTAATCCATTGACGGCTTTACCGACTATGTCCTCTTTATTGACTACCACACCAAATACATATGGTTGTACCCAATCAAAAAGAAATCTAATTTCTCCATTTTATTTCCTAAATTTAAAACACTTGTTGGAACATATTTTCAAACACCCTTAATATTTTTATTCATGGACAATGGCGGAGAATACATAAGACTCACACCGTATCTCCAATCTCAAGGCATCTATCACTTCACCAACCCCGCACACCACCGAACAGAATGGTGTTGTAGAGCACCATCACCGACACATTATTGAAACTAGCTTAACTCTACTTCACTACGCCAACCTCCTTCTTTCGTTTTGGTCACATGCATTCCAAACCGCTGTCTTCCTCATTAACAGACTTCCAACACCAATCTTAAACTCTAAAAGCCCATACTACCTACTTAACAATAAGCAACCAACATACTCCAAGTTCAAATCCTTTGCTTGCTTATGCTACCTATGGCTGCGCCCCTACACAACTTTTAAACTACAACCTCAGTCAGTCCCATGTGTATTTTTAGGCTAGTCATCCTCTAAATCTTCCTATAAATGCTATGACTATAGCTCTTACAAACTTTTTCACTCCCATTATGTTAACTTTGTGGAACACACCTTCACATATAAATAACCTACATCCACCAAATCCACCCGACCCACTTTTGACCAACTTTTCCTATCATCTCTTTCACCTACTACACCAAACACCAATTCCCCATCCCTTAACTTATCTTCTCCTATCTCACTCATATTGTCTAGCACCTACAATCCCTCAACCCACCAACAATTCACCTACAGAACCAACCCCACCATCAAACCTAATAAACCCCAATCCAACATCCACCCAATCACCAAATTCCACTATCACAGAACCATTATCACCTCCCCACCTATCCACCCCATCTCACACTCCTTCACTAACAAACACACCACCCTCATCCCATGCATCATCCCTGTCTCCACCTCTACCACCTCGTCAACGCAAACCCAACCCTAAATACTATAACTCTGCCTTTGCTATCTCACCACAGCCCACCCGTTACCCCAAGAAATTGCAGCAAGAACTCATGTCCAAGCCTTCAAAGACACCAAATGTTGACAAGCAATGGACACCGAGTTTAACGCATTACTAAAAAATGCGATGTGGGAACTTGTCCCTCCTACAACCCATAAACCAATTAGTTGCAAATGGCTTTTCCGTATCATGTAATTTTTTAGTCTACGTTGATGACATCATTTTGACGGGTAATAACATCATCTTTGTGCACAATTGATCAATGATTTAGCATCTTAATTCTCTATCAAAGATCTAGGTATGCTACATCACTTTCTTGGTATAAAGGTAATTCCTACAATCAACGGGATTTTCTTATCTCAACATACCCACATTTCGAAGCTCCTCACCATCTTCAAAATGGATGGTGCCAAATCTATTACAACTCCACTTAGCTCATCTGATCCCCTCATTCCGTTTGACTGTTCATCCCCTGTCGACCCCACTTCATACCGCCAACTCATTGGGTCTCTACAATACTTGGCATTCACACGACCAGATGTCTCATTTGCAGTCAATAAACTTTCTCAATTCATGTAGAGCCTTACTTAGACTCCTTGGCACGCCCTTAAATTTGTGTTAAGATACCTTAAAGGCACCCTTTATCATGGCTTATTCATAAACCGAGGTGGTACACTTGACCTTCGTGTGTTCACCGATTCTGACTGGGGTGGAACCTCAAATGGTGGCCGATCCACGATGGCTTACATCAGCTATCTTGGCCCAAATGTTCTCTCCTAGTGTTCCTCACGTCAAAAATCAGTCTCTCGGTCCTCTACAGAAGAAGAATACAAGGATTTAGAAAACGGTGCAACTCAGATTGTCTGGATACAAAATCTCTTTATGGATCTCGGACCCCCTACGTCCTCACCACCAACTCTATATTATGACAATGCTGGTGCAACATATGTATGTGCCAACCCCATTTATCACCCTCGGATAAAACATGTTGCATTAGACTATGATTTTGTTCGTAAAAAGATCAGTGATGGCATGCTTCGGGTTCTTCATATTCACTCAGCTGATCAACTGGCAGACATTCTTACAAAGCCTCTTAGCAGGACTCCATTCCTTTGGCTTAGATCCAAGATTGGATTATCCGATAGATCCTCCATCTTACGGGGGTATATAACGGAATCCACTAACTCAAGCAACAAACTAACTTAGTCAAACATATTTAAATTTAGAATTCAAATGTATAATACTCACGTGTTATTATTTGTACTTGTAGATGCACTTTACACTCCTAAAAGATAGGTAGAGTAGTTGATTTATTCAAGTACTTAATTGCCTAGATATTGTACCATACGATGAGTTAATAAAACATCTTCTCAAGGTCCAATATACTCTCTACCATTATAGTTACTGGAACACATATAGTTTTAAAAAAGATGGTCTCAACTTTGTGTTGGCCCCTCTTGACCCACGTGCAACATCCACAACAACCTTCACGTTAAGCAATTCTGAATTCCTAGGCTACTCCAAAACAATCACCCCTCCTTTCTTGTCTGGATTAGTGGTCACAGAGGAGAACAAACTGGTACCTAAAACATTGCCTCTAGTTCAGCCTTTTCTCATTAAGCTCATTAACCTCTTCTCTGATGACATACTTGTTGGTTACCTCTTATGCGAGAGATACACATTGCATTGACGTTGTTCTGGGGTGAGCATACCGAAGCAACCCACTTATCGCATGAACGCAAAAGAGTTTAATAAACTACACAAGTAAGTCACAGAACTTCTAATTAAAGGACTCACTAGGAAGAGCGTGAGTACATGCGCAGTCCCAGCTTTATGAATTCCTAAATCCGAGGGTGCTTACCGGATGTGCATCAACAATCAGGCCATCAATAAGATCATAGTTTAATATAGGTTCCCTATGCCACGCTTTTACAACTTGCTTGATCAACTACATGGGGCTTTAATTTTTTTATGATTGAGTTACGTAGTGGAGAACTGCTTTTAAAATTCAAGACGACCTTTACGAGTGGATGGTTATGCCTTTTGGTCTCTCAAATGCACCAAGCAATTTCATGCGACTTATGAACCTTGTTTTCAAACCCTTCACTGGGCAGTTAGCCACTTTCTATTTTGCATGTTTTTTCGTAAATTTAGTTTTGTAGTTGCTCCTATAACAGAATGTTTAAAGGGGGGAGCTCTCATGGATCCCCAAAGCCCAGCTTGCTTTTGAGGAGGTCAAGAGTAGGGTGACACAAGCCCCAAGTTAGCTCATTCATATTTTGATATCATCTTCCAGGTTGAATGTGACTCAGTGGGTGTTGGTATTGATGGAGTGTTAAGTCAAAAGAACCGACCTATCGTATTTTTTAATGAAAAACTTAATGATACACGCTGAAAATATAGTACGTATGATAAAGAGTTTTATGATATCATTCGTAGCCTTTAATATTGGCGAAACTATCTTCTACCAGGTGAGTTGAGCATCTACTCAGACCATAAAGCCTTAAAGTTTATACAGGGCCAGACAAACTTAACCCAAGACATGCTAAGTGGTTGAAATTTTACAAGAATTTGCATTTGTAATCTGAAATAAGTCTAGCTCTTCGAACACTGTGGTTGGTGCCTTAAGCCGTCATCATGGGCTGCTCACATCGTTACAGGCCCAAGTTACCAAGTTTGATCAATTTCAGCACTTATACCTGGATGATCTTGATTTTAAAGAGCCATGGGTCAAGCATGCTAAAAACCCTTTCTAGGAGTTCATAAGGCATGACATTTGTCTTTTTAAATGCAACCGGCTCTGTGTGCCTAAGTATTCCTTCGAGAAGCCATTATCCTGGAAAGCCATCAAGGAGGGTTGGTGGGTCATTTAGCTAGAGACAAAACTATAGGCCTACTTCTGGATCGGTTTTATTGGCGAAAAATGGAGAATATGTGACTCATGTTATCCAATATTATCGAACTTGTCATATCACTAAAACTCAACACACTAACCAAGGCCTATATACACCACTACTGATGAATGTCAATATTATTGTTTTAACACACACAACTCTTATCTATACAGAGTGATTACACACATAATATGCACATACATTCATACGATCAAATGACAACATCCTAACGGTATTTATACCCTCCTGTTATGGTAGTTATTACCATTTACAGACGATTATATTAGGTGCTAAACTTGGCAGGTAAAATAACTAACAACCAACCCATCTAATTATCTAAATGACCCGTTTCACTTCACATGTGAAACATTATTATTTATGTATCTAATTAAGTTATTAACTATTATTATCAGGATCCATTATTACTCCAACAATTTCCCCCCTAATGTTGGTGTCTTGATCTTTCTTCCTTCATTTGGCTAGACCATAATATGGTGGCCAATCTCGAACATAGCTAACTCCCCTCTCCTTTAATTGCAGGTCTTTTCTTTCAATGATTTCAGTTTCAGACCTGTCCCTTATGGTATGAATTTGGTCCTTGGTAGGATAATAGCATTGACTTCGTTTTGGGGTTGCCTCGAACACAAAGGATGAAAGAATCGATCATGCTTTTGGTCGATCAGTTCTTAAAGATGGCACACTTTATCATGTGTGCAAAAACATATGATGCAAGTCAAATCTGCCGACTATACATTGCCGAGATTATGAAACTGCAAGGGGTTCATAAAACCATAACTGTTAAAAGTATAAATCAATTTATAATAAAAATATGTTGATTTATTTTATTTATTATTTACATTCTATTTTGTAGACCATATGAGATAATTGCTACAAATCTCAAGGGCAAAAAAGAAAACTATTTTACGAAGCAATTATATAAATATGTGGCTGGAAATTTGTTGAAAAGGTCGAATAAGGAAGGTTCAATTTAAGATTCAGTTTAGTGGCATATCAAGGAAATTAATTGATAAATATATGCCAGTTATGTCTTCGCCTCTTTCCCTTCTATTAATCAAAAGCCATTAAGAGCTCAAGTATATAAAAGGGAGCCAATAGAGATGGGAAAACAAGAAAGTCTATTCAATCTAAGTCTTCATCTTTATCTTCTTAGTATCACAATCAACTTGTGTTCTAAAGTCTTTATTTGGGTTGCAGGACTGGTAAAGGGGGTCAATGTAACAGTTTCATAATGTTTGAAGAGACTTATAACACTAAACAAATAATATAGGGAACTGGCTTAAACTAAAACAAAGAACACAAGTAAAGAACAGAATAAGAACACAATAAGATGGTTTTAAAAAATGTTGTATATTGCTGTCAAGTTCTTTTTTCAAAGTGTTACAAAGCTTAAATCTAGTAACAGTACTTAAGATACTTTATACTACATCCTACTGGCAGCCATACTTTAAAGATTAGCTGGAAACATTAATCTTGACAATAAGATCAATGTAAAGTCAAAAGACAGATTTGCCTTGTGGACTAGTAACTATGACATGACATAGCTCACATCCTTATCTAATACATAAAGGATAAAAGTAAAAAAGTAGAAAGTTATAGACTCTAAGACCTTAATATGCTGTTGATAAAAGTATGGACTTGGTGGAGAATACAAGTCAACCAGCTCACCCTTCTTGATCTTCTGCTTGATCACTCTAAGTAGACTTCTTATAATTTGCTTGGATGGTGGCTGTTGACTTTGCAGCCTCTTACCTTATCTTCCTCTTAGAAGCTTTTTATTCTTTCAACACTTCTTGCTCAAGCTTCTTGAGCTATTTAAATCCTATATACTCATAGGATAGAGGAAGTAGGTGTGTTGCCTGATAGAGGCCTGTGGCACTTAGGTAGGTTATCATGTTTTTTTGTCTTGTTCCTTACCTACCTGCTTTTCTTGTTCAGTTGCCACAGCCTCTGCCTCTAGGTTTTTATTAACTGGAGAGAGGGTAGGAGCTTTGTAAAATCTTTTTCTTCTTCTTTCTTCTTTGATTTTGAGGAGCAACTCTACAGCCTCAGCTTCCTTCCTCTCTTTTGACATCTTAATGTTAGCTAGTTCATTGAGTTCTTCCAAGGGAAGAGAGATGATTTCATCTATATTGTAGTTCCTAGACCCCAAGTAATTCAATCTGTCTGCCCTCAACTCATCCTACTAAATGTTTAGCCTGAGGACAGCCCTGATTGTAGCTTGCATAAAACCAAGGGTCTCACTTGAACTCTTTCTTATTACCTTCCTCTTCCTCTCTCTTTTCTCCTCCTTAATCTCCTCAGAGGTCATAATGTTCATCCTTTTATCAGTGACTGGCTTGTATGATTCAAGGTGGAGAGAGCTTTGGCCTTCATTGCTTGGTGTAGCATTTGAGCTCTTGCAAGAGAGAGGCTGTGAAACACCTTCACCAGTTAGTGCCTCACTGAGGGTACTTGGTGCTAAACCAGTTCTTGTCTAAAGGTTCACAGGTTCAACTACTGGGTCCTCAACCAAGGTTTCCTCTTCGAAGCTAATCTTAGGGTCTACCTCAGTATCTAGTTGACTACTAGGTTTGCCTGCTAGCCTCTGTCTATATAGTTTGGATCTCTTCCTGAACTCTTCAAGCACCCTTTCTTGAATTATCTCAGCTAATCATTCAGCTTGTCTGGTTTGACTTAGATTGGCAAGTGGCAGATCAACTAGGGAAAAGCTTTTATATATTCTTAGGGTTTGAAAATTGAAGACTTCTTGTTTCCCCTTAGATCTAGAGAGTACTAGAGCTCTTCTATCAGCATCACACCTCCATCCTACTATTGGATTTTCAGGAGGGTAGGATGGTGTAGACATAGCCCTTGGTATGCCCTCCTCAAATAGGCTTTCAACTAGGGCTTCCACATCAATATGGACCTGAGGAGGTTATTGAGTATGGACATCTGCAAGTGAGGGTGGTGAGTCCTCTATGTCCATACTCTAGGCAGAACTCCCAGGTTCTATGATTGTAGGTAGGACTTTCTCCCCCTTTTTGGTAGAATCACCCTCTTATACAACAGAGCTAAGGGTTAAGTCCACCACATCCACATGTTCTTGTGGACGTGGCTGAGTTGGCCTGATTGGTCTCCCAGCTAACTTACCCTTGAGATCGGTGATATCAAGTTGCTTATCAATGACATTTTTTGTAAGGTAGCCACCTGAGATTCAAGATGACTTATGTTTAAAACTAAATAGGTGCAATATTTTGGATAGTTTTTGCACCTTTAGTTGCAAACTCCCATCATATTCATTGGAAGAATCATAGGGGATGAGAGAATAGGACAAAAGTCTTCTTCCTCACCACCAGCTTAGGGTTCTTGGCTATTGGTTTTCCCCTTCACCATGAAAGCTTCAAAAGAAATGTCAATAGGATAGGTTGCCATGGTTGACGTCTTAATAATGTAATCACTTTCAAAAGTGAGAGCATCTTCCATTTGGACTTCCTAAACATGTTAAGGGAAGTCTACCTCAGTTAGAGGTGGATGATGTAGGCTAGACATGTGTGTGGAGGAGCTATCTCACGTGAACCCAATCCCTGTCTGTTCTGATGAAAAATATTTGCATGCATGGATGAAGATATGATGTTCTTGAAGGTTTCCTCTTTAAGAACACACGTATCTACCATGGCTTTGCTGATCACAAGCTTAGCCTAGCATTCAGTTAATTTGGTAATGAGATCTATGATTTAAGTCCTATAATTAATGTGCTTATACTTAAGAGTTGAAATTAGTTTCTCTAAATCTTCTATTGTAATTTTATAGTCATTTTTAGCTCTTTTGAAATTAGTTTTTAAAATATTCAAAGACTCAAGGTCAGATCTTACTTCTAGGTTATGGGACTTATACATGTTTACTTTATTGCATTTAGGAGTACAGAGATATTCTAATACCTTGGCTTCTTCACGGTCAGCCATCAGTGCTTGGTTTAGAGAAACATCCTCTACCTGAAAGCTCTAATCAAAGCCTTCTTCTTTAACTGCAACAGTAGCTTATTGTTTTGGTTGGCTTGGCTTCTCAGATCTTGGAGAAACATCTATGTAGTTAGGACTGGATTGTGCTTGCCACCACTAATCCTTGGTGCCTTTCACTCCTTAGCAAAGTGTCTCATCTGGTAGCCGCCAGTAACACTTCACGTTGCTTTTATCCAGTCTAAAGTTTCCACTGGTTACATTGCTCGAAAACTTTCTTCTGATTCTCTTGTAGAACTTCTTGGCTCTATGAGTGAAAAGAGTCATTTGCTAGACTGTTTCTATATATTCTAGGTCATCTAGATGGATACAATCCAAGTCTTTAAGAGTGAAGAGAAAGTTTCCATAACTTTCATCAGCAGACACAAAGGCTTGAGATGAGATGGTCTCTTGGAATGCGCTTTCTTGGATGTAGCTCTCCCTTGGTGTCTCAGGGAAGGTGATGAAAGGGCCATTTTATGAGTTGTCAAGGTAGTAGATAAGATGATGCTATGGTTCTCTACTATCCCTTTCAACCACATGGAGGGATGAACTATGTTGATTATTGGAAGTGTCGCTTTATGAATTCTGTATGTTCACCACCATCTGGTGGCCACTAAGGATACCATACAGCTCTGTGAGAGTATGGGTGGAGAGGTTTTTAGTTCCCTTAATGTCCATATAGTAGTGAGTCCTATGTCTAGGAAAGGAGAACATTAACTTCCTCACAATGTCGCTATTCTCAAGCATAACTCCAATGTTCATAAGACTATCTACAATCTCAACACACCTAAACTATTGTTGAGTCATAGTTTCACGTGACTTGTAGGCAAAGTTCTCAATCTGTTGCTTTATGAAGCCCTTCTTGTTTTCTTTAGCTTTATCAGACCCCTCATACATAAGCTTTAGTGCATCCTAGAGCTTCTTAGCAGTTTTACACAGCTTGATGCATCCGCATATTAAGTTTGGAAGAGGATTCTGGAGAGCGGTCATGGCCTTCTGATCTATGTCAATATTCTTCTAATATTCCTCAGAATAGTCAGCCATTTCCTTAGGAATCATCCCACCTCCAGCAGTGGCTCAAGAGGTGCTTGGTGTGAGCTCCTTCGGCAACATATCTCCATATTCTACTGTCTTTAGACTTGATGAACCCTTCCATATGTTGGCACTAAGTATCAAATCATCAGGAGTGATAAGGGAGATTTTATCATGGTACCGGTTTCCATATCAGCCTTTATGAGAGCTGCTATTTGAGCTGGTAAGTATTTTGTGAAACTAAAGAGATCTAAGATTGTGAGATCTTACAATCAAGAGCATGAAATTCTCTGATACCAATTGAAGGACCGGTGAAGGGGGTCAATGCATCAGTTTCATAAGGTTTGGACAGACTTTAGAACACTTAATAGATCAAATAGGGAATGAGCTTAAAGTGAAACAAAGAACACAAGTAAAGAATAGAACAAGAACATAATAAGATGGTTTTCAAGAATGATGTATATTGCTCTCAAGTTCTTTTTACAAAGTGTTATAAAGCTTAAATATAATGACAAGTACTTGAGATACTTTATACTACATCCTACAGCTGGCAATACTTTAAAGGCCAGCTGGAAACACTAATCTAGGTAACAAGATCAATGTGAAGTCAAAAGACAGATTTGCCTTTTGACTAGTGACTATGACATGCCATAGTTCACATCCTTATCTAATACCAGAAGGATAAAAGTACAAAAGTAGAAAGTTACAGACTCTAAGACCCTAATCTACAGGTGACAAAAGTATGGACTTTTCACCAACTCATATAAATTGGTAAGTCATCAGAGGTGGCAGCGAAAAGTGGTTCAGCTTTTTTCAAAACTGAGTCAGAGAAAGCATGTCTACTTTGTATTCGAAAGAAATCAGTCTCTTGGTTTTGAAAGACTTTGTCTTGAAGCTTCGGAAGAGTTCACCTTTGGCTTTGGAAGATTTGGTTTTGGCATTGAAAGATTTTATACTTAGTGAAATTCCTTGAGTTATATCAAATCATTCAAAGTAACTTTCTATGTACTTCACATGTGTATGCTAAGAGCTCTTTGGTTGCATCAGCCTCTAAGTATAATCCTTACTAGGGTTGATTCAACCATTGTTCTTAAATCATTCACTTTGGTATAATCAAAATCATATTATTTTTGACATGGTATCAGAGCCAAGGCTCTAATATTGCTCTTATTTCTTTTTTGATTCTGATTAGAGAGGTTGAGTTCAACTGTTTCTTGGATTAGGGTTTCTAGTTTGGGTTGATTCTTGATATATTATGCTGGTATTCTACTTAAATTAATTGGTTGGTGGATAGAAGAACTCATCCCGTTCCAATGTATCTATTTGCACTCATTTAATTTTTACTCTCATTTTGGGCATCTTCTTTGACTATAGGATTGGTTTATTGAAAGCTACTCTAGTTGGAGTTTGTCTAATGGTTGGAGTGTAAAGCTGTTGACATCATCTTTAATTTTCCAAGTTGTTGAAATGCTCGAATTTGGCGTCCACTTTATGAGGATATCTTTACCCTTTTTTATTTTTACATAACTACATTCCGCTTTGACATATTGTGGCTGGGTTAGGGGTACCAGCAGTATATTTGTTGGGTTCAACAATTGGATAAACTAAAACTTTTTAAATCACAATCACACCTGACTGAAGATCTCATTGTACAAGTTTAGAGACCAAGTTGATTACAACAAAAACAACAATACAAGACAATACAACATGACAAAGTCAAGATCAAGACAATTAGAAAAGTCAAAATTAGGTCATGTTGTACTAATAATATAAATAGACCCACTAGTGCATTTTTGCAAGTGTGGCTTTTTGTGTGTGTTTCTCATGGTGTAAATCACCACCCAAGGAGAAATCCCCTCCTTTGGGTGGGTTTGATTTCACCATCCATTTATGATTCTCGTTGTAACTTGTTATCAACATCAATGAAATCATAACATTATTATTATCCATGTCTTTGTTCTTTGATTCACACAC
>BJCO01464533.1:0-27082 GCA_018326465.1 Flaveria floridana | reverse complement strand
TCCGTTTGTTGATTACGGTTCGTTATGTTGAAAAGGTTATCGAAGTAAGTGTTCCATCTCCCCTTGATGTCTTTCTCCCTCACCAAGACCTTTCCATCCGCGTCCTTTATAAACTTCACCGATCTCAAGTCCTGTCTACTACGTTCCCTTGCCTTGTCAATCTTAAACATGTCATGTTCACCCTCTTTCGTCTCTAATCGCTTATACATCCTCTCGTATGTTGTGTTCTTTGCCTCTGACATAGACTTTTTCGCCTCTCGTTTTGCCTCTTTGTATTTATCTTTTAGCTCTGTTCGTTCTTCCTCATTATTACAGCGTAAAAGCTCTCTAAAACTTTGTTGTTTAATTCTTATCTTCTCCTGTACATCTTTAAGACGCTTCACTCTCTTTTAATCGAATCCCTTTTTCTCTAATCATCTTGTCTCAAATTGATGTTTATATAAGTTAAACTAAAATGAGGTAAATCTATATACTGATAACATTAAACTCTTATAGTAAGATATTATTAAACCATAATCTAATCTAATCTAATTTAGTTTTAAGTCATTTTTAAAATATTAATTAATAGCAATTATTATGTAAATATTGTTAATTGCGTTATCTTAGGAAAGTTGTTGTATCTCATTAACTAGTTTCCTAGATAGTTGCTCATCCTTGTATTATTTATAGAGAGCCTTGATTAATGAAATAGTCATTCAGTCAAATTCCTATTTTCTATATTAATGTTATCTTCTAAGACATAATTTGAACTAGATAACTTAAGTCTTTATCATTTTTTCCCCAATCACAAAATATGTTAAATGCATTATACCTCACAAAATATATAAGCATCATATAATAAGTATGAATGGTTTTTCTAGAGGTTTGGCGAATATACTTGTACAACTATTTAACTAATATCGACTACCACTTGTTTGATAGGTATATATGCTCTTTTGATAGCTTTTAACATTCATACATGCACCGCAACTTGCAGCCAAGCATAAAGGGCGTACCTGGTGCTGCAAAGAGCTCCCGCAACTTGCAGCCAAGCATATTCATAGCCAAATGCGGTCGCGCTATACTTAAATAGAACCGAGTAAACCTTTTTATAGTAGCCATATACGAGATGATGATCACAAAAATTAAAAATATCAATACATGAAAGGTTGAAACAGTCCCGTTGAAGATGGACTGATTTGGATTTTGAACCAAAGTCGATGACACTCATGGGTCGACCCATTAATTGAATTAAAACCCATTATGGATGAAGAGTAGAGGTGCACATACAAACTGGTTCCCCGACCCGAACCGGAACCGAACCGGTTTCAACCCGGTCATAGGCCAAACCGGTTTCAACCCGGTGGTAGGCCAAACCGGTTTCAACCGGCAAAAAACCGGCGGGTTGGAACCGGTTTGTATATTTCTAGCCCAAACCGATTTGGAACCGGTTTTTACCAAAACCGGTTTACGAACCGGCCCAAAAAACCGGTCTGGAACCTGTCCAAAAAACCTGTATGTATCCTTT
Source organism: Flaveria floridana (assembly GCA_018326465.1). NCBI lineage: Eukaryota > Viridiplantae > Streptophyta > Magnoliopsida > Asterales > Asteraceae > Flaveria > Flaveria floridana. Next base: position 25,575 of record BJCO01464533.1, on the reverse strand, counting down.
GTATACTTCAAATATATTATTTATTGAACTAAAAAAATAAAAAATACCGGTTTTTAGACCCGAACCGGTTATTTTCGCTCAATTATTTTCGCTTTCTAACCAGTAACCACACTAAAACCCGAATAGAATTACGGATAAACAAAAAACTAGGCCATATTCTACTGCACGGGCTTGTTCAACCGGTCTAAACCAGATATTGTCTAGACTTAAGACCCTTGATTAAAAAAAGTTTGTTATCTAAGATGAAACTAGACGTTAGACTTGAGTTGAGATCTTTTTGCTCCTCTCACTCGATATCATATTTTGTAACATGCTTCATGGTAAGTTGCTCAAAGTTCAGTGGTAATATATTGAAAATTAATCTGGAAAAATCAAGCTTTTGTAGCTTACATATTTGATTCATGATAAATATGGACTCCTCAAACACCTAAAACTTGTCTAAACAAGATGAAAAGCATGTTTACCATGAACAAGATAACTAGACCAGCAATATGAATGTTGCGATTACCATTAAAAACATATCTTAAGGGTAAAACATAACTCATTAATCATTTATCATTATTTATGATAATCAAGCAAAATATTCATAAACGGTAAGGTCCATAAATTAGTAGACGCTCTTGTGGGCCATATCAATTATGAGGCCCAGTAGACCTTAAGGGATATCTGACATACAAATCAGGTAATTTCCAAAACCTCCAAACGGGTTTGATTTAGTCAAACAAAGTCAAAAACTAGTATTTGCTCAAACCGGTTGTGGTTTCAAACTGGTTTCCAAGTTACTGGTTGCGGTTCCAAACCGGTTACGGTTTTGACCAGTTCGGTTTTAACCGGTTTCAGAGGGGTACTCAAACCGCTGGGTTGGGTTAGTTCCTAACCAGTTTCTATAAAAACAAGCTCCTTAGTCTGGTTGGTTCTGGGTTATGAACCGGGTTATATTTCTTCCCCACCACTAATCATGCTGAAAGACCCAACCTTACAAAAGAGATCAACATGATGAGTACCACAGTAAACATCGAAGAGGCATACGTTAACAATTGGACTACTTTATACAAAGAATGAAATAACATAAATGATTAGTGTCACACTCTCACTGGTCCAAAATTCCAAATCTCCAATTTACAGAAATAGCATCTTTGCTTATTAGAAAAACAGAAAATGTTTCATAACAAAAAACTTCAAACACTATGAAAGAATGTGAAGGTAATATCGTACACCAACACGTTAAATGAAACCTTTATGCAATCTTTAAACTACTATATCCTATGTATACTTGAGTTATATCCTTTACACACCTTATTGAAATGGGCATTGGTGCAGCGTCCCAGTTCTACCTGCAATAAACACATCAAGTTCAGTATTCGGATTGGACATGTAAAAACCAAAATTTATACAGGAATGAATTTGAATCCACTTTTCAGTTTAGAGAACAAAACGAATTCAAATTCTGGTTTTCGAATGGAGTTATAAACAACTGAAAACCAAAATAGGTTATATTCGTGTATGTGTATTCCTCTAATAATTTTTTTTTCAAACTTTTCAAATTCGAATTTGCTTGATTTTTATTTTAAGTTCTGTTTGATCTCGAATTCGCTTCCAAAAAGTCCCAATTCAAGAAACGAAATTTCCCCTACAAGCATAAGCATGGCAATGTTTAATGCTGTTTGGGGTTTCTTTTTTATATTTGATGCCTTGATGCTAAAGAACTACGTAAAACCCAAAAGAATGAACTCTAACTTAGGGAAGTTTGATTAATATTATTCTTATAATCTGCAATAATGAGTTTATATGTAGTTTCGTAAAACTGTATTCTATTGGTAAAGTATTTTTGACTGTTGGTCAAATTCCTACTATATTGAGGAAATTAGAACAATGCCAATAGGCAAATTGGTAATTTCAACATCATTTGTAAAGAGTGATTACTATGGTAGTTAAGGATAGTAATCAAAGTAAAGGACTCACCATCTTCAGTTTATAATTATTGTATTGCAGTGTTTTCTCTTCCTTCTCCTTGCTTTCCTTAAGATACGCGCAGTTTCTTCCTTTGTTTTTTCAATTGAATACCTTCCTACATCTTTACCAGTATTCCACGTCATGAGAACACAATGTGTTTACATTAAACATCACATAATCTCATTAACTCCGCTCTATACTTACCTGTTTCGTTTTCCAAGGAAAAGAAAGCAAAACCGCCATCAATATCTTCATCAGATTCAGTGACAACCCCCAATTCTCTCTCCTGTGTCACATATACCACAATTGGTTGATTAACAATGTCTGCCATATGTAGTATATGCATGTTTCTGCATGTGCGTGTATATATACATGTACATATCTATATATGTGGTTGCATACATGCATAAATGTTCACTTGTATATGTGTGTGTATGTGTGTGTGCGTGTTTGCATGTATTGAACTTAGGATTTTCTTAGTATTCCATATTTTCAGCAGGACGGGCTTGTACTCTAATGCAAAACATGTGATTTCACTTTCTGGAGAGCTAAATATGCAATTCTGCAGAAAGAATATTTCTCTCACTGTCATGTGATTAATGCAACTTATCATGGCGATTATATTTAACAAAATCATAATCAAATGAGCATGAATAAGCAATTGAGGTGAAATTGCTACTAAATGATGGAGGTTCAGGTTCAAGAAAGTAGACATTGAAGGAAATTAAATGGAACAAACTCTGTTTTTAAGAAACTAAATTTGGTATTTTAGCATTAGTTTTCCTAGTTAAAGAGGGATGGTTGGCCCCAACTAAAGTGCAGATATAAAGTAAGAAATAATAAAATGTAAATACCAGTTCCGTATGGGATACACTGTTGTATTTGTGTCCCTGCTTGTTGTAATCTTTATCTGCAAGAGTTACCCTTTCACGTTTTACTGAGTTCCAGGTTCCCATTTCTACCTTGGGAATCTGAGTTCCCAGCTGGACCTTGGGAGGCACTTGTGGACTGTAATCAGTAATAAATTGTTAGTTCAATGGTAGCTAGAAAACTGGAAACTAAAGAGTGAAACATTTCCCCTTAAATAGTTGAGTTTGATACTTCAAAGAGCCCAAGAAATAGAAGACATGGACATACTTCTTTCGCGGGGCTATGGCTTTTTCCTGAGGATTGGCACAATAGCTTACAGCCTGCATTGAACACAGCATATGTTATGAGGAAGAATATCTTGTCACCTAAAACATTAGAAGCTTAAAATTGACACTTAAGTACTTTAGGTGGGAGAATGGTGGGTGTTGGATTCTTTTGGTCCAATGCTTTAAGCTTACATCCCAATGCCTGCAAGTGATCAGATAATCACTGGAGACTTTTTTATATATTATTGTAATTCAATTATTCAATTACGCCAGAAATTACATCAGGTTTGCATAAAAGACATACGCATACCTGCATTTCGTTAGTGAAGGATGTGGAGAGATCATTACGTAAGTTTAATATGAAAACACTGATTTTTTCTTGTAGATTGGAGAGCAGGATGGAAATGTCTTGTGAGTTATGGTGACATGTATTTTGATTGAGCTGATCAGAAATCAACTTCAGTTCTCCTTGTAGGCTAGATTTAACATCTTCTTGTCCCTTTTTCTGATTATGTTAATTCACTTGGGTAAGAAAACAGAAATCATATATGAAAAAAGTTTAAAATTATGAGAACAATTTGAGGTGTTCTGACAATTATCTGCAGGGAGTTGTCATGCGCATTCAACTTTTGGCGTATGCTTTCCACTGGATGACAACAATAATAGGGAGAGAGATGTCAGTATGTCATTTGGGATCAGAATATATTGGCAAGGCATAGCCAGCAGCTCACTAATCAATCTAAGTTAATCAACCTTAATTTATTCAAAAATTCATCACATCAAGTATGTGATGATTTGTAGTTCATTGTAGAACTTTACTAAAAGAGATCAAATAATATATCATATTAATTATCACCATGGTAAATAAGTTTGGAAAAAACTTCCCAATGAATCCTGCCATCCAGTAAACTATGAGATTGATGTACTTACTATCCATAGTTAATTCTTTTGTTCCTTTATTGACTTGTAGTATATCCGTCTGAAGTGATTCCATCATCAACCCAAACCTGCTTAGTGAACTTTCTATTGTTCCTATCCTGCGCTCAAGTTCTTCACTCATTTGGCCTGCCCATGAATTTCAAAGTATCAACAAAACCATGCACAATTGTGTTGTATAAGCCAAACTGTATACTGCACCAAAAACTTACTTCTTTGGTCTGATATACCAGAACCCCATTTACGGATTACAGCTGTGGAAGTTCTTGATATCGGCATTTGACTTTCTTCTCGTGTGTGATTGACTGGAGGTAAGCATGAAAACCGTCTCACAGAGTTCTCTCTTTCTTGAGAGACAATCAACTACACAGAGTTTCGGTGAAGGAAGTAAAATAAACTACTATGATGCTTCTATCAACCATATACATCAAAAGAAACTCTTGTATCACTTGAAAAGATAAATCAACTGTATACATCGATTCTAGCTCTTAGCATCTTGGTTATTGGATTTATATATGGTGGGTGTAATACTTATCCTGCAAATTAACTACAGTAGAGATGAAGAGTGAAAATTAATATCTATTAGTGGTCATAATGTCACTCATGTGCCACATTATGTTATAAAAGTACACCATCTGCTATTTCACCTATGAATGTAATTACTTGAGAAGAAGTGAGAATCATATTTCATTATTTCTGATTTTGAGCTAGTGAACACCAAAAGCAGAATGATACTTGCATAAATTTATATTTATATAAATCAGTTCTACTCCTTTCGAAGTTGGTTAGATCAGTTAGATGCATTTCTGACAGTGTGTGCATAATCAAACATAGAGATTCAGATGCAGCATCAAGTGGAAACATTTCATACGACAAAACAAGTAAAAGTAGATTGGGCCATATACTATAAACGTGAACATTGAATCTAAATTCAGTTAAACCTGGTCGTTTGTCACCGTGTCATCCTGAGAATTCTGTGAGAACTGAGAGTAAATAGCATTATGCTGAGAAGAAATCCCCTGAGAAAATGATTGCTGTGACCGCTGCTGCTGTGATGGTGCTTGGCTGAGCCTCAAAGTTGAAGACGTCTCTGGCAGGCTACATGAGACAACTGATCTCCTTCTAAATTTCATAACATTACAAGAATAAACACAAATTAAGTGTGCAGACATAAGAAAACAGTTATCTGCAAGCTAATTCCTCAATCCTTCACATAACACATAGATAAAATTAAAAAATAATCATCTGAATGTCACACACACTCGCACAGAGACTCAATTGCAAGTACTTCAAATTACCAGTTCTTCACTCAAATACACACACGTGCAGATGAAAGACATGCAGAAAGTTAATTGCGTTTAAAACAAGCAATCATAGACTAATCAAGCCCTTATGTATCCTGGATGATCATGAGTTGCACAAAATTTTCTACATTGCGTTTAAAAGTCCATATCAGTTTATCACAATCGACAATGAAGTTCTGCACGGAAATCCTGTCAATGTCAGGCATACGCGTAAACATAATCAGTTTGTTGTCTAAACATGTACACGTCTAGATTTCAAACATAAATACAGTTTCTAACCAGTTATATATATCTAAATTCAATATTCACCATAAGCATACGAATTCGGCTTAAGGAAGACGATGATTAACTTGTGAAGTTCCAAATCACCACAGAACACGCAGTTTAGCAAATAAAACGAGTCGATTCCGCTCAATTACTCAAACGCATTTAAAATTAACTTCAGTAGACAAAAACGCACGATATCGCTTCACGTAGACGAATAATATTCATCTGAATCCAGTTCGTCACTTGACGCGCACAAATCTAGCTCAAAGAACACACATATACACACGAATCGACAAAATGCATGCAATCAACGGAAATTTTGAGCTGTAAAAATGAAACTGAACCTTGTGTGAGGAGGAAGAACAGAAATCGAGCTGAGATCACAGGCCTTGTTGATCTTCATCTTGATTTCAAATCAACTGCTGATTGTTTTTGTAACCAGATGTTCCGTTAGTCGAAATGCTTCTGGATTTGAGGGAAAGTTATCGAGGAGATTTTCAATTGATCGTCACGACTCATGAGTCATGACTCATGAGGGTGACCTTTTATACTAGGTACCTTTTTTATTATGTATACATTCACATAAACCTCTTAGTTTCTAAATTAGTGTTATTTAGGCCCGTGTTAAAACAATAATAATAATAACGCTACTTGTGTTGCTTCTTAAAAATTCCGGATGAACCGAAGTCAGTTGAATTTTAGATACATAAATAACATTTAAAGACAGATATCGAATACGGTTTAATATCAATAAAAATTTTACTGATATTATGTGACCATACATAGTAAAACTAACCTCACATTTAAGTGGGCTTTGATGCTTTATTGGATGAATTTTTAATTTGAAGATGGTTTTCATTTCTAATTTTTATGTGTGTTATTTGTTTTGGAAGTAGTGTACTCATCATGCCCTAAGTCTCACCTAAAATCTATATAAAACATATATGCACATTCTAGTTCTAATACGTCTTTAAACCTAAACTTGGTTTGTTACCAAACATAAAATTAATGAAGTTTATTTATTTATTTAAAAGATAATACTAATTAAAAGCTATATCTTGTGAACCAATATTATTTATAAAACTATATTTAATCTTTTAATCATATTTACTAACTACTAAAAGACAATGCCGGTTACTATAACAAATTCCCAGCGTACTAGTTTGAAAGCATGATGTTCAGTGTATGTGACATTGTTCTTTATTAGCACAATTTTAACAAAAGTTAAAAAGTTGGCCTCCTAGTAAGTCGGCCATCTTCTGAAACAAATATCTTATATTCAACTCTATGTGCTTTAATTTTTAGGGACGATTCTCAAAATGTCATTTAAACCTGAAACATTCTCCAAATTGTCAATTTGACCTTTAATCTTTGCAAAATATTCATCTAAACACAGGTAGAGCCTCCTCTAATTTAATTAAACAAGAGCGGAGCCGCCCGTATTTAGTTAGAACTAATAAAAAAAACATGTGATGAAAATAACGAAATATAGTTCAAACACAGGTGTTCACCTATAACATACAGGTACCGCCCTTTCTATCGAGTCGTTCACACTTTTAACATGCGCCTATGGTTAGTGTAAAGTTATTTTTTTTGATTTTATATTATATTATTTTAATTTTACACTTATTTAGTTTTTCTTTTATAAGTATTGGATATGAAATTTTATAAAATTCAAAATATATCATTGTAAAGTGCTTATTTTTATCTATGCGCTGAGTTAGATTTTATTCAAGACTGAGTAGGATCAAATTTGTGTCAAAATTTTCAACATAAATTTGCCCGACTCGATTTGTAAAAGTATTTATGTCGACATGTAAATAAAAAGCAAACATTTTATAACAGTATAGTTGATTGTTATAGAACTTAATGAAGGCCGATCAAGTGTCTGAGACAACCACGCTCGTCGCTTTCGTTAAACAATTAGCAAGGGTTTTGGAAAATTACATTGGTGATTGAGCCAATGAGACTAATAGGAGGATATGCCTCCAAGCCATGGGGATCTTTGTTTTTGGAATAACAATAAAAAACTGAGGTACAACCGGCTTAGTTCATCTCGTTCTGACAAAAATAAGATAGTAATATAAATCATCTTCTAATATGAACTAGCATTTTTTGATGTATCTTTATAATTTGAGTTAAATGCTATTTTCGTCCCTGACGTTTTGCTGAATTTGACATTTCAATCCAAAAACTTTTTTTGCCATTTCAGTCACTGTAGTTTATCAAATATTGCCATTTTCATCCACTCCACTAACTCCGTTAAGATTTCTGTTAAATATGAGGGTATTTTAGTATTTGTAAAACTTTAGTTATCTAACTAAAATAAATTAATCAATTAATATTCAATTAAAATTAAAAAAAACATATAAAGAGACTAGTGAGACCGAGCGATTTCGATTTAAAATAGTCGATTAACTCTAACTCATGTTGTTCGATTGGGGTATATTTTTAAAATTCAGTTAATCTTCATATTTTGTTCTAACATGTACATTTATTCGATTGAGATCTATTGCGAGATTGAGGTCTGCTGTTCTCACGCTTTGTTTGATTGAGATATGATATTGTTATGTTACGTGACAACAATAGATCTCAATCAAACAAAATATGATAATAATAGATATCAATCGAACAACGGTACACTTTTAAACAAAACATTAAATATCAATTGAAATGTCACAACAGATCTCAATTGAACAACATAATTTAGAGTTAATCGAAACTTTTAAATCGATACGTCTGGTCTCACTAGTCGTTTCATATATTTTTTCTATTTTAATTAAATATTAATTGATTATTTTATTAAAATTGGATAATTACGGCGTTGAAAAAGACTAAATAACCATCATATTTAACTGAGAACTTAACGGAGTTAGTTGAGTGAATGCAAATTGCAACATTTGGTAAACTATAGTGAATGAAATGACAAAAAGAAAGTTTTTAGATTGAAATGACAAATTTAACAAAATATAATGGACGAAAATAACATTTTACTCTTTTTATTTTTAGAATTAAAAGGTTACTAAAAGCGTGGCGCTCTAAGACAGCTAATATAAGATTATTTATACTAGGTAATTAAACTGAGACAAGAGTAACATAAATTTTTATCAAAATATATTTAGTTCAAGATTATATATATTTTTCTTGAAAGTATAAGCTTAACTTCAGATTGAGTTGTTTATAATAAGTTAATTAATTAACACATTTGTATCACGTGATTATTTCTTAATCCATATTTTTCGTCATCAACAATGCTTTTAGCATATTTTATTCAAAATAATTATTTTTAAATAAAAAGCCTACGAGACCATCAAATTTTCAAAATAGCTTAATTCGTATGTCAAATTTTCAAAATAGCTTAATTCGTATGACTTGATGAGTTGGCAGTCTTTCTGTTACCATATAACATAACTTAAAGTTAAATTTAGCTATAATACTTATTTAAAATCAATCTTACACACATTATATATAAAACTTAAACCGACAGGGATAAAAATGTTATTTGTCAAAAGAATTATGAAATTACAGAACCATGCCGCTAAGTATTGGGATTCCTAGTTTATATTGGTTGTAATATGAAAAATATTGTTAAAAAAATTAGCAGACAAGGAATTAAAATGTCTCCCTTATTTATTTTTCACGGGATTATATATCTGATAAAAAAATTGCAACGGTAAGAAAAAATGACGAATCAAATCAATACATCTTTTGACACCCATATGTATTTCGTCAACTTTAGATGAAACTACCAACATTTTAACAATTAACAATCATGAAAGTAGACATATATTGTATGCTAATCAGCCTGAGACAAAGAACAAAACAAAAGGTATCATTCGGTGATTGAGCTAGTGGCCAACCCCGACCAAAGAAAACCATTTCAATTGTTTTTACAATTCAATGACATATTTTTCCAAAAGTATGCGAAAGCCGGGAAAAATTTAACGTATGACTTGACCTTTCTAGACCGAGCAAAACAAAGAGACTAAAAATAGATAAGAGCACAATGACAATAATCAAAGATATATGTATTGATAACTGTTACATTAATGATTCTAACATAATATTTAAACTTATTTTATTTAAACTGCATATACTTTTTGAGCATACTAATGTGTGATACAAGTAACAAAATATCTATTTTTAATTAAATCCTTTTACACAACTTTCCAAATAATATTCACAATGATTAGATCTATAATCTTTGGTAAACCGTACCGTCCAACTCGATGAATCGTCTTATCAGTACTAAACCGTACGGACAGATCCATTACCGGTCCAGCCGGTTACCGGTTAAGGCAGTCAACATCGTCTTCACGCGTACCCCTTTCCTACTCTATACACTCTCCATGACTTATTTAAAATAATAATATTGAAATAACTATCATGTGGGCCCAATTTTAATATAATAACTTTTTAAAATGATTGAAATATCTTTCAAATGTTTCTATTAGGCCGGTGTGAACATGTGAAATTTCAAGTGGGTTACACTATTAGGCTGGTGTGAAAATGTGAAATCACACCTTAAAAGCATTGTGCGAGAATTATATTGGTCCCAGTGGTTACTTACATCTGATTTCTATAATTGTTTTTACTGTGTTTTTGGTGTGACTCGAATGAAATTTATCATGTTTTGGAATTTATTTTAATAAATAGTGTTTTAAGAGAAAATAGTGGGATTGGGTGACACAACTAGGGTTCAACCGCAATATAATCGCCAATAATTCGTCAACCCTTTTACTCACTCTCTCCTTCTTTTGATATATAATGTCATGGGATCCATTGTTCGTATCATTATGTGTCAGCTCAGCGTGAGATCGTGACGATCTTTCATTCACATCATCTTTCAATCATTAAAATACTCTATTTTCTTTTAGTTTTCTTAATATATAAATATGTTAAAGAAATATTCTTATTGTTGCACCTTCCACCTCGACCGAAGACACCACCAACCCGCTCTAGCACATCACACCTGCAAGCATTGTGAGGTGACCACATTGTGGTTAAAACATCTATTTCTCTAACATTTTTGACCAACTTTTTGATAAATTAAGCAATGGGTAACACTTTTAAATTCTTTACAGTTTATATCAATTTAATCTTTACCTCAAGATTCTGAGTCATGATACGAGCGTTTGTTTGATTTTAATTATAATATTTATATTTGAAGCTCTTAGTTTGTAAGAATGAAATCTAATAAGTAGATTTGTTAGTGCCATCTTATCAAGACTTTTGAGATGCATTATTACTTTTGTAGTGAGAATTTGTGAATGTAATTACTCTATTGATTAGAGATAAGTTACTTATGAGTATAGATTCTTGATGGATACTAAACACTAGACATAAGATGAAGATGTCTAGTGGATTTTTTTTATTGATTCTGCATCTAACTTTCACACTTGAACTTTCAAAATTCAAACCAACAAAAGTCTACAAATAAATATTGTGTGAACAAGTAAAACTTTTATAAAGATGGATCATTATATTTAAGAAGAACATATGCAACACCTATATTTCTGTAAATACTATTTGAAAGATATATATACTACACTAATTCTAAAATCTATCATCCTTATATATATACTGTATATAATAATTTGCTTAAAATGAGAACCTTTGAAAATTGTAAGAACATATTAACACTAAATGATTGGTTGTTTAGTTTTTGTAAAATTAAATGACTGGTCCATATTCAATTAAGGGAAACCGAGCAGTAAAAATTGCTTATAGCATAATATAATCATTTTAACACTATCACTTTCAGATCCAATATGATGGTGACATAACTGGTTATTTTACTTTTTTTTCTAAATAAAAATGTTTCTTATTGTTTTTAAAACCTATAAATACCACGTATCATACAAAAACCTATAAATACAATGTATCATAAACTAATGTCTAAGGGTGGGTATCGTCCCTAACATCTCTCTGATTCATAAAACCATTTTTCTTTCTCATTAGCGATACATTTCATTTCCCACTTCATCCCAAAAACAAGGAAATATTCCTATTTTAAATCACACGTATTTAGGGGTGTCTTAAAACTTATAAATTTGTTTCGGGACCCTAATTAAACCAAAAAGTCAAGCGTTTTTTCTTAAGTTTACATTACAAATACTCATCCTTCGTTCAGGCTATCAACAATAAATTAAAAGATTCATTATAAATGAAGTTAACTTTCTTATGAATATTTTAGATTACAACTCACAATATATCAGATCAATACAAATATATATTTCTTTCAAGATGACTGATAAAAATTGAAGGCCCAAAGCAAAGCTAGGATTTTAGTTGCTTTAGGCTTGAGTCACGTATACTAGTATCCCTTAAGTTTTTTGGTCTTACATCAAGCTGAACAAGTTACAAATAAGTCATCGTTTCAACTTTCAAGCAATATGCTCAACAAGCTTACACCATACATCACCTTGCCTATGCCTTGACGCAAAGGTTAGTGAGTTCTTCCCATGCAATACTAAACATCAACATAGTCATTTATATACCTTGACGCATTAAGATCCACCCCTAAAAATACAAGAATAGTTAAAAATAATAATTTTTAATATCAAGATAATGATTTATTGATCCATATAATCTACTTGACTTTTTCATTTCCCATTAATTAAGCCTAACACATTACAAGTGCAATCTCACTATAAAATATTACAAAGATAAAACATTAAAAAGTAGCTAAAGACTTTTAGCATTTGAAGAGCGATTGCATGTCACGCGACAAGTGCGCGTGGGCAAGAAACAAAAAGCGAAGTAAACCAACTTAAAAAAATCACACCTATACATACACGCATCCTGTACGTATATATTTCTCATTTCGTACCATGTTCATCTCCACCATCACCTAAGCACGATAAGAACAAAGCAAAACAAAAAATATAAAAAAACCTAATTTTGACTTTTTTCCTTCAATCAATCTACCTTCATCAACTGTTATCTGTTCGTTGCATCACAAGCAATTAACAATCCTTCAATGGATGGAGCAACGAATCGAATCAAACTTGGGCTTGAAGTGGCTCTGATTTCCCTAATTTGCAGTGTTTCGTTCGTTTTCGCTGGTGATATAGTTCATCAGGATGATATTGCACCTAAAAGGCCTGGATGCGATAACAATTTCGTTCTGGTATAGTTTGAATTCAGTTCGATTTTGGATCATTGTTCTATTTTTCTTGTTGTTGTTGTTGTTGTTGACTTGTTGTATCTTTTGTTTGTTAGATTTTTGTGTGTTCGTAGGTTTTTGTGCACGATTGAACGTTGATTCGTTGACTTGGATGTCTTTACTGTTGTTATTTTTTTTGCAAGTTGATTTTTCAATTAAGTTTCTTGTCAGTTTGCTAGAGTAGGATGTGTGGTTTGAAGAGTCAATTTATTATTCGTTTTTTTGACGCGTTAGGGTTTATATAAAGTGGTAGTTTGTTAATCTTATATTTACAATTGTCGTTTCTTGTGTTCTTAATGTATGCTGGTAACAAAAATGAAGATTAGTGAGTTGTGATTTATGATTTAGGTTAGTAAGTGGAAGACTGGAACATTGGTTGATTTTAGGGGATAGAATTTGGTAAAGTTTTTGTAATGGAAATTGCATATTGAATGAAGATGGTGTGTGTATTTGTTGTAGAGGTTTTGCAATGTGAGGGATTGATTTGCTGATGTGAATGTTGTATGGATTGTTATCAGAAGTGTCTGATTACTTCTTATTTCGCTGTATTTGGTAATGTTTTTTTTTGTTCTTTGCTGATTTGTTGCATAACAGGTAAAAGTTCCTACTTGGATTGGTGATATTGAAACAGAGGAGTTTGTTGGTGTTGGTGCGCGATTTGGTCCTACTTTGGAATCAAAGGAGAAGGATGCTGATAAAAGCATAGTTGCGCTTGCAGACCCTCCCGATTGTTGTAGCACACCTAAAAACAAGGTTTACCTATCTCTCTCTCTCATACACACACAAACACACACAGAGACTCATACACCTAAGTCAGATACATGTCAATGGTAAGTGTGAGGATTGTTGGTTGTTACTTGATAGCCTTTTGAGTTTGCTACTTATATCAGAACTCAGCATTCGGAGGTCTTATTGTCTGTAGCTTACCGGTGAAGTTATCCTGGTGCACCGAGGCAATTGCAGTTTTACTGACAAGGCACAGGTTGCTGAAGCTGCAGGTGCTTCAGCAATCCTTGTTGTTAACAATCAAACAGGTATGTCCTCTCAAAAGCTTTTTCCTCGCGTCTTTAATTGTATGTCTGTGCATTCAATAAAACCTTTTCTATCATGCAAAATGGTGAAACCTAACATGATATTTCTACAGAACTCTTCAAGATGGTGTGTGAAGAAGATGAAACTAATGTGCATATTGGCATCCCTGCAGTCATGCTTCCACAAGATGCTGGTGCAAGCTTGGAAGCGAGTATCCAGAATAAATTAAATGGTATTTGGGACAATTCTGCATGCTTCAAAGTTGTATTTTGTTTTTTCCTTGCATTTTTGCATATATTGTTGGTGACGCTTCAGTTCACCTCTGCTTGTGGGTGAGTGAGTGTGTGCAATATAATCGAACTGTTCAATTCCTTTCGTTTTCGTTGAAGATATGCTCTTTCCCCAGTTTCTGTGCAGCTATACTCTCCTAGGCGCCCACTGGTTGATGTGGCTGAGGTGTTTTTGTGGCTTATGGCTGTTGGTACCATATTATGTGCATCTTACTGGTCTGCATGGACTGCACGAGAAGCAGCCATTGAACAGGACAAAATTTTAAAGGTCATCCTAACCTTATAAAGATCTACTGAACTGACCCTTTAAAAGGATTCTATCGTTTACATAAATACTGACAAAAGAGTTACTGATCCTTAATAATAATGTTATTCTTGCCAGGACGCTTCTGATGAATACTTGAATACAGAATCTTCTGGGTCAAGTGGTGTGGTGGACATTAACACAACTTCTGCAGTTCTGTTTGTTGTGATTGCATCATGTTTCTTGATCATGCTTTACAAGCTGATGTCATACTGGTTTATTGAGGTCCTTGTTGTCTTGTTCGCTATTGGTGGTGTTGAGGTGTGTTTTATAGTTGTATAATAATAATTTGGGATAACGTAGGTTGAGGCCACTTACGTATTCAACTTTCTCATTGAGGCCATATATTGAAGGCTTGAAGTTACTTTACAGACCACCCAAGTAGCTGTCAAACATTCTTAATGGCAAAAATGCGTTTAATATTTGGAGAAGATAAAAGCACCCTTGTATTGATCTATCAAAAAGCAATGATTTGATGTAATAAAACTATGGGGTTTTTGTTAGTTTACAATAGTTCAGCGTATTTTGGCTGGATATCGTATAACAAAATCGGATACTACTTGGGTGGGCTATAAAGTAGTTAATATATGGATGACCTTAAAAAAAGTAGATACATGGATGTCCTCTACATAGTTCATTCCTTATAATTTCCAATTTGATTGCCTTGATTACCATGGTATTAATGGCTGAGTTTTTACCTTTTCAGGGTCTGCAAACTTGTTTGGTGGCTTTGTTATCATGGTATCAAAGTTCCCTTTTTTAACTCGTGTATGCAAGTTTCTAACTTTTTGAGATACATAACAATAAACTGTTAAATGGATCACATTATTCACCAAAGTTCATTTAGTTATAGATATGCAACAAAAATTTATTGTTAGTTATGGTATTGGCTGATAATGGTAGACTGCTGCATTGATAGTTGCATTGCTTGATGATAGATATGGCCTTTTCAACCCATCTACTTATAAATGGGTTAATTTGAGTTATTTTTATCAACATGTAAAGGAATACTAGCTTAAAAGGAAATGGGTTGAACTATAGACTATTTTTGAGATAATATATATGTTTAGACGGATCATAATTTTAATGCACTAATTAGTTATAAGAAGCTCAAAAGATTTGGACAGAACTTTTTTCATGTCGATCCAACCCGACATAACCTGTTCAACCCTTACAGAAATCATCCATTTTTTGAGACTCCCCCACCACGCCAAACAAAAAAAAGACAAAAAAACAAAAACAAATGCCATATCTACTGTATGATCTTCATTGATGACTGGAGTTCAAAATTAAATAATTAAAAGTTTATCATCAATGTGTCCAGATAAAATCTATAGTCTGAACTGACAATCAAAATTTGCAGTTTCAGATGGTTTGAACATGCTGCAGGAACATTCGTCAAGGTTCCCTTCTTAGGAGCTGTGTCGTATTTGACCCTGGGTGTCTCCCCATTCTGTGTAGTATTTGCTGTTGTGTGGGCTGTTTATCGCAGAATTTCTTTTGCTTGGATTGGTCAAGATATACTTGTAAGATAATTTTTTTCTTGTTCAATTAATTTGTGGATTTTTAATACAAAATAATACAGTAAATTAAATTATAGTATACTCATTTGTATTCATCTTGAACCAGGGTATCGCACTGATAGTCACAGTAATCCAGATAATACGAGTGCCTAATCTCAAGGTAATTGTATAAATTCAGCGTCAGCTGCTTTTTACTTCCATTTATGGTTCTTCTGATTATATGCTGATTCGTTAACCTGAAATATTGACTGATTTCAATTGATATTATCATTCTATTGATCAAATCAGGTGGGAACAGTTCTCCTCAGCTGTGCATTTTTGTATGACATTTTCTGGGTGTTTGTATCCAAATGGTGGTTTCATGAAAGTGTAATGATAATGGTGAGATTTTATGGCTGTTGTCTGTTGGCCACCATTATAAAATTTATTTATTTTCAAAACCACCACAAAATGACCATTTATTTATTCGTTTGAGTGCAGGTAGCTCGTGGTGATAAGAGTGGAGAAGATGGCATTCCGATGTTATTGAAAATCCCACGAATGTTTGATCCCTGGGGTGGCTATAGCATCATTGGATTTGGTGACATTATATTACCAGGGCTATTAGTGGCTTTTTCTCTAAGGTTTGAACTTTGAACAATTGGTCCCTTTTATGAAGATTAAACATGTTCCTCAAGTTTTGTCAACAATTTGGAACCTCTTAGATTCGCTTTTTCAAAATGATAATTGCTTTGACTTGATACATCAGCTATTTGTCAATTTATAGTGGTGGAAAAATGGGTGGGCGTGTAACGGGCCAAAAGGATATCTTTGGGAACGTGTCAAAAATTTAAAATGGTCAGGTGGGTTTACCCGCAACCCGAGTCCAAAAGTCTTAAGCTTTTTTAATCAATTTACCTGTTAGATAAAACATAGCCCAAGAGTTGTCCCATTCATACATAAATACGCCAAATTAGTAAATTATCCGCTCTAGTTAAGTAACTAAACTATCCTCTGTTAGATAAGTCATTGTTTAGGAGTTATATAGTTTAGTTTTATATTTTCAAGGTAGCTTTGTGTAAATTATCTATGTAATGCCTCATGTAACTTACATTTGATTAATGAAGAAAGCCATTATCATTTTCATTCATCCTCCAATGAACACGAAATCAAAAATCACGTGTGGCCAATTCAATAGCATGAGTTGCAACAAAATTATGAGTAACAGGCAACTGTAACATGAAAGCTTTCAAAATATGTAAATACTGCAATTTTTCTATACAGGTTATTAGTTTTTCGTAGTTCTCTAACATTATTCTCTTGATGTTATAGGTATGATTGGCTGTCAAATAAAAGCCTGCGAGCCGGATACTTCTTATGGGCAATGATTGCTTATGGATTAGGTAATGGGACCTGCAGTTTTGTGTGTGGTTTTGGTTGCATTTCTTGGTATTAATGTGTTAATAGCTTTGCTTTCTGTTCTGCAGGTCTTCTAATTACATATGTGGCTTTGAACTTGATGGATGGACATGGTCAACCTGCTTTGCTTTACATTGTTCCTTTCACAGTTGGTATGTTATTTTTGGTGGGAAAAAAACATCAACAAAAAAACTAAGGATGTCGATCATGTCAAGTTGGTGGGTTGAATCGTTGAACCCACACATGGCTCACATAGTTATTATTGTAAAAGACATCGACTTAACCCCGATACACTTAAAATCATGTAATCTGAACATGACCCGTAACATCTTGGCACGCTGCAAACGTGCTAAATGGGTTGTAGGGTTGTTTACGACTAAACAGGGGGTCGGCATGTTTAATTACACGGGTTCAACAACTCAACATGCATGACCTGTTTATAAACATGCTATATATTACAAAAGAAAAACTTGTGTTGATGCTTTGAATTTATGGTTTGAATTTGCAGGCACATTATTGATGTTGGGGAAGCGAAGAGGAGATCTGAGACACTTGTGGTCAAAAGGAGAACCGGACCGGGTTTGCCCTCATGTTCAACTTCAACCTTCTGAACAATAAAGTAACATAAGGGACAATGCTCATAGTTCGGAAATAATTTGTCCTGTTTAGAGAATACGGTATTTCCTGTAACACTGATAGATCGAGAAACAACATACTTAGATTAGACGACTTTAGGCTTCTTATTATAACGATTACATCTTCTCCCACCACTTCGTATATTAATACACCCATCTAATGTGCTTTTCAATTTAATGTAGCCCCTCACGTACGCGTGTTGAAAGAGGTTAGATATCAAAACAGTAATTCATTAGGAATGAGTTTGTAATCAGACTAAAGAAACATGAACATGGGCTTGTTTGTGTTTGTTCGTCTAAGTTTAACTGTACAAACGAACGATGAATGTATTTTCTTATTAACTTTGTTCGTTAAGAAGATATGCTTCTTTTTGCGTATTTATCTAATAGATAATTAAACATCAACCAAGGACCATCAAACGAACATATAAAAAATATATGAACTATTTTAAAAAGTTTTAGTTAAGATATGCAAGAATTTCTTTTCTAATTTTGGTTTTGTATGTTCGCATGTAATATATTGCTATAAATACCTAGTAAAAAGTAAAACATTATGTCAAGTGTCAAAATTATGTAAGCACATCTATATTCCTTGTTCTCGCTCATTATCAAATAACATCCACAAAAGTAAATTATAATATATAACTTGTATAATTATACATTTAAAATTCATATGTTATTTTTATATTCTAAATTTTAACAATTTTACATTATATTTTATATAAGGTTTGGTTATTTGGACACCCCATTATTTTAAATCAACACCCCAAAATTTCTATACGGGTCGTATAGCCCATACGTGTCGTATAGAGGGGTCGTATAGCCCTATACGAGGCATATAACCCATCTGACAAACCCCTGAATTTTTCCTTGTAGTCAGTGTCGGAATTTGCTATACGCGTCGTATAGCCCTATATGTGTCGTATAGGGGGGCGTATAGGGCTATAGGGGACGCATAGCTCTCTGAAAGCCCCCCTGAATTTTCCTCGTTTTCAGTGTATTTGACCTTATACGTCACGTATGGACCCATACGCGTCGTATAGGGGGTATCGATTTATCTGGACGGGTGTTTGTATATTAAGACCTTTATATATATGTTTGTTAAAATTTATTTTTCAGATTTTGCAGGGTTATCAATTATTGAAAATCAAGTAAAGATCTTAAGTTGATTTGATGGGAATTTCTTTAATATTTAGTAAATCTATATTACCAACTATTTAACATTTATTTTATTCAATTTGGATGACATATAAGTATGTAGCATAGTTTTTAGCAAACACATATATATTTCTAGAACAAGGTATTTACAAATTCAAATATAAAGAGTTATATTGCAAATAAGTAGTAGCATATATATATTTCTAGAACAAGGTATTAGATTAATGTAAGAAAATGTTACATTGTTTAGCAGGGTATTACACTATTGTTAAAGACAGTTACATTGATGTAAGAATGTATACAAAAACATTAATTAGAGGAAAGTTTCCATTGTTGGATAAGTTGTCTTCATTTTCTAATGATGCAACAAAGTTACATTGTTGTGTTGTGAGGTTCCACTGCTGCATTTTACTTCCCACAGCTACATACTTGTACCCACTTATGTTTCGTATACAGTGGGGAAACTTCTATCCATTAATACATACCCACTCAAATAGGTAAACTTTAATGTACAGAAACAAATAAAAAACATAAATGGTTTTTATAGGGAGTGTTGAAATTTTGGACAAAAAGTTAAATATTTTTATTAACGAGTTGAAAAATGATGTAACAAGGGATTAAATTAATGTAACATGAGATAGTACATTAATGTAATATCATACTACATCACCGTATGAAGATGTTACATCAATATAATAAATTAACTTGAACACCGGATTGAACAAGTGTGTAGATTGAACAAAGCATCACGTAAGTTGAACACCATGTTTGAGCACACCATGACTACTTTTAATTAACTTGAATCATACACCTCGATAATCTTACCATAAATGAGTTGGAATTAGCTAAATATTTTGTACATTTATTTGTTACACTCTAAAACATTATAACTCCGAGCAACTAACCAAATGTTTTGGGTTCATCGAACAAGGTAGTGCATCAAGAATGCCACCTTAGAATTAGAACTGAACACAATGTGAACATAAAAGAAATATATCATAATATTCAACTGTTAGAAATACCTAGATAACATAAGATGTTGACTTTGTTACTGATGGTGTTTGTGTATAGTTATATCAACTGATAGTAATACACAGAAGTTGCAATAATGAAATAGGTTATCAGGACAAAAAAATATATAACCAAAAACATGTGTACTAGACAAAGAATTTAATTAGCATAACATATAGGTGGAATAAAACAACATAGATTTAAAACATTTGACAATATCAATGAAGATTAACTTAATACATTAAAAAAACAACTAGACATATAACCAAACTATCAACAATAAAAATAATACAGAAGTTAGCATTATATTCGTATAGCTTTTATCAATCTGTGTAAAAGAATACATTGTTTTAAGGATTGTAACATTTAAACATCATAGACCAAAGGAAATTTCCATCCTAAGTATATATAAACCCAATAATGCATACAAGTGATAAAACAGCCAAAAAATAATCTCATGGTTAAACAACTCACAACTCACTACGTTAGCTTTAGGAGATAGATGTGACAATGTTGATCCATATTCCATGAGAAAACCAACACCAACCTCAACTCTATCATCAGTTTGATTTCCTAAGAGAATCGTTATTAGCTCAAGAGCAACAAGCACATGAGCAACCTGTTAGTTAACCAAATAAGCTATAAACTTGATAACAGCAAGCATTTGATGTTGTGAAAACCATTAGTGTCATCGTTTTTATTTAGAGATTTAAACAATCATAAGATACACAACTTCAGAAAATACATCAAATAAAACAAAGAAAAATGAGAAGCAGATTTGCACTCATTCCTGTATTTTTGGTTTTTGGTTTGCTGGTTTTAAAAACTATATAAAACACAGGGATATCTATGGGCTTACATACAGGTTGATTGTTTGTTGTTTAGTTTGACCCGGGGATCGACCCGTTTACTTGGAGCCAGCCTAATGGGATCCACGAGTTGGTTGGAGTTGGATAAGGAAGAAAATTTTGAATATTATCTCTTAATTAATTATTAGTCATTATTTCCTATTTTTAAGGATTTTGTTTCCCAGATATTTTGTGTTTCTTATTTTTATATACTAGGATCTAGAGTAAATGGTTTTCTTATTAGACATTGAATTATTTTGAGTTTTGAATGTTAGTTTGAAGCTATTTTTGATCGATCAGATTTTGAGTCATTTGATTGTGAAGTATCAATATTCTAGGTTTTGGCTATCGAAATTATGTTGATTTCTTAAAAATCTCATCATCAATCTTGACCATTCTGACTTGTGTGATATTTACTACCTTCCATTTTGACTCATATGATATTTACTTCTTGATCATTCTAACATGCTTAATACCATTTTTTTTAATTTTAATGCATCTAAAACCATTTAAAATTGTTACACTCCAACGTAACCCGTCATGTCTAGATAAATACCTATAATGGCCTAAAACTGAGTGTTTAGGTTTCTTTTGTCATGTCTAGAATGCAACAATTATTATGTATATCAATAATGGCCTAAGTAAGCCTTGTAGCATTGAAGGGACTTGATTGTATAGCGAAGATTTGAAAAGGGAATAGAGATTGTTGGTTTACATGTTGAAAGTGTAAATTGATGGAATGCTTACAAGAACACATGTATGTTTTGAAGTGGCTAGGCGAGTAACAATTATTATGTATATCTATAATATAATGTCTATTTCTAGAAACTTCCAATGAAATATTAAGCTTTTTCAATGCTTATGCAGAGTGTTCTTGGGCAATCATCTTGGATAACGTTTCTAGGTCCTTTTACGACTTTTAAAGGTTGTTATAAGACTCTCCCAGGTTGTCATATTGGTTTAGAACTTTGGATGTTGTTCTAGAGTCTTCTAGGCAATCATCTGTAAAGAAATTCGTTAAGAATATTTTCAGATTAAAATTATTTAGGGTTCAATCCAAACTTTCAATCGGATAAAACTCATAAATTAAAAACGATATATGAATTAATTGGAGAGTTTTTTGAACCAGAAATCAGAAGAAGAAAATGATCATATTTCAAATTCGTATTTTACAGGGATGGGGTTAACTGTCAAAGGCAGTTTTCATGATAAAAAACGCTCATTTTTCCCCGGGTTTCATATGTGAAACTTCGAGAAAATTAAAATTTTAATGCGTTTTTAATAAAGCATTTTTTATCAAAATAAAAAATTTTCACGTTGACCTGGCAGCTCGACCCCAGCCAGAGGCTCTGCCCCTTGGACCCCGCTCCCAGAGGCGCTGCTCCCGGACCTCCGTTGCGTGGCCCCTAAGAAGATACTAATATCGAATATCATAATAAAATCAAACAAGTGTGCACTCCGCACCTCTTGACTTGTTTAATGAGTATTTTAATCACATTGATTGACCAGTCAATCCATTCACACTAAAATATTTAACATCATCGATGCTTCTAAATTCGCTTGAAACCTTATAAATTACAAAAATTACGACCTGATTGTAATCTGTCATGATATATTTTTAAATGATACACAAGTTCAAGAAGTTGAAATTTTCAAATATGTTTTTCTTGTTTGTTTTAAATATTTACTTTTATGCTTTGTGTAATTTAAAAACAAAATATTCCGTGTTAAGCAAAAAAAAATACAGTAGCCTAAATTTTATTTTTGCATTATTGTGACAGTTCTATATTAATTTGTAGTTATTATTTATTATTATAATAACAGTAACACTTCCGGTAACAATAACAATAATATTGATGGTAATAATAATACCCCTAACAACTATAACCTTGATGGTAACAATTTTACTATTTGCCTGATAAGTTGATTTTAAATGTAACTAAATCTTTCAACCCGTCAACACAAAATTGCTACAGTTGGCACCCGTCAACACAAAATTACTACAGTTGACATTCTGGTTTAATGACACAGGGTTAATAGTTTAGGTTTGGATTCTGTAAGATGTCAGTTTCAGACATGCGTTAATAGTTTTTCTATAGTGATAAGTTTTCTTTTTTATGACGTTCTTAGACGAGTCAAGATTAAAGCATCAAAAATCAGTATAGATGGTTAACATCCCATCTAAAAAGCTCACACAGGTATTAAGGATAGTTCTATAAAAAAACAAAATTACTATTTTAAATCTTCTATTAGTAAAGAAAGAAATATATGAACCAATTATTTTTCCAAACTAGATATTAATTCCCACAAAAATGCAACATCACCCACAGCTAGCAAGTAGCAACATCACTCACCACAACTCACACACATAAAACCTGAACCTTATCTCAGCTTCTGGTACCAATTCACACACACAACATGCCACCACCGTCGCCGGAGTTTCACCGGAAAACCTTCCCTCCGATATCCGAATACACCTTCTCCGCCGCGAACCACCGCTCCATCGCCGCCGACCTCGACGGCACCTTACTGAAAGCCAAACTCTCCTTCCCCTACTACATCCTCATCGCCATCGAAGCCGGCAGCCTCCTCCGCGGCCTCGTTCTATTACTGGCTCTTCCGATCATCTCCATCGTATACATCTTCGTCTCCGAAGATCTCGCGGGTAAGATATTATTATTCATCACATTCACCGGAGTCAATATTATTGACATCCAAGCTGTCTCCCGCTCACTTCTGCCGCGGTTTTACGCGGCAGACGTAAGAAGAGACAGCTTCGAGGTGTTTGATAGGTGTCATAAGAAGGTGATTGTGACCGCGAACCCGGTGGTGATGGTGGATGAGTTTGTTAAAGAGGTTTTAGGAGCGGAGAAGGTGATTGGGACGGAGATTGAGGTGGATCCCGTGACGATGAGAGCTACGGGGTTTGTTGCGGAGCGTGGTTTGATGATCGGGAAGTTGAAGGAGATCGCGGTGGTGGAGGAGTTTGGGGAGGATTTGCCGGATATCGGAATCGGTGATCGGAGATCGGATCATGCGTTCATGTCGATTTGTAAGGTTAGTGGTTTGTTGTGGTTTTGGACATTGGTGGACGGCAGGGGTCAACTGACCCCGCAGAATTTTTTTTATAAGTAACGTGTATTGACGTTTTTAATTGACCCCGTGTATTTTTCAACTTCGACCTCGGAGAAAAAAGTTTTTGAGTCCGCCACTGGTTTTGGAGTTGGTTGTGATCGTGAAGTTGTTGAGTTGTGTTGTTGATTGAAGTTGATTTGCATAGGAAATGTGTGATCCGATGAGTTGATTGTTGTTAGGAAATTTAGAAACAAATCACAAGCATGAACAAACTGTTTTAGAGGAATATGCGTTTGACAGTAATTGGCGTGCTTTTTAAGTGGTTGCGGGTTTAAAGGGTTTAAAGTAGGGAAAATTCTTAAAATGTTCGTTTGACGAACTTTTTCTTAAAATGTTTCTTTGACTACCTTATCTCTCAAATTGTTCCCACCCCGTCCTGACCGTAAAACAGGTTGTTTGAACCCAAAATGAGCGGTTCAAATGAAGCCATGTCACTACTAGAAAAAATAAAAAAATGCAACAGACAAGGTTGTTGTAAATTTGTCACAAAACATGTTTCGCAACAAGTTTACGACGGAACTTGTTTTGCCGCAAAAACCCTTGTTGCAAATATTTGCAACAACTTTCTAACAGAATTACAATAGGTTTGTAGCAAGAATTTTGCGACAAGAAAACAACAATATTATGACATAATTTTGCGACAGCTTTCCGACAATCAATTACAACAGCTTTCCGACAATCAATTACAACAGCTTTCCGACAACCAATTACAACAAGTGGCTATTTGTTGCGTTTTTCACTTTGTCGCAAAATTGTTGCAACCTTGTCTGTATATGTGATAATATATTATTTGTTGCAAAAACTAGAGTTTTCTAGTACTCATGTGTGTAAAGATGGTCGTTACACCGGTTCGGACGAACTTACGAAGGTTCGGACGACCGTAAATTTGTTCGGATGAACTTACGAAAGTTCGGACGACCGTAAGTTCGTTCGCACAAACTTACGAAAGGGATATTTTGAGTACTACTTGGTCAAATGGACATTTTGAGGAAAAAATATGATTAAATGGACATTTTAGGATTATTTTCTTTAAATAATGTGTTTTTAATTATTGTTTTTCTATAATAAGAATTGATGTTAAAATAAAATTGGTCGATGGATTTTCTCTAGAAGAAATTTTGGAGTTTTATGAAAGTTGTTTGGAGTTTTTCTAGAGAGAATTATGGGTTGGTCATTGGTGATATGATGCAAGTAATATTTAGAGTAAATCTCGGTTTTGGTCTCTGTGTTTTGCAAATTGACTCAACTTGAGTACCAACGTTTATTTTGTCTCCCTTTGAGTACCAAAGATTGAAAAAGTTGTCTGTTTCAGTCCAAAATTCTAACGGTGTTAACATTTTCTGTTAGATTTTTGTAAAAAGACCAAAATACCCCTAAGGACTATAAAAATATCACCATCTCCACCACACACCACATACCACCACCACCACACACCACCGCCACCACACACCACATACCGCCACCACCACACACCGCC